>PQWD01008918.1:0-52873 GCA_019425675.1 Leucinodes orbonalis | reverse complement strand
AGGATAACTCGCTCCCTTCACTCTTGTGTTCAGTTACCTTTGTTTCCACTGATAAATCAGTAGATCTTGTTGATGCTTTAAACATTGGCCTTAACTCATCATATATACTCGCGTGCAAGTAAATCGACTCAAGCCTCAAGTACGCATAACAAGTGATATAACTAAAAAATGCCTTATTATACCTCTATATAATGTTTTACATAATTAAAGCCTAGTAATTGAGCTTTAAAATGGTGTAAGTTGCATGAAAATCGATTCAGTAGTTTAGTAAAAAAGGTTAATGCTAATGATAATGTAAAAAATGTTGAAAATTCATACAATTTCACAGTATGGGGTTATTGTGTTTAAATGAAACAAAATGTGCGTAAGATAAAAAAATTATTCGTGTCAATATTTGGTATTCCCTCCTCTAGCTCTGATCACTGCTCTCATGCGATTCTTCATCGACCTTATCAACTTTTTAATGGATGATTGTGGTATTCGACCCCACTCTTCTACCAACGCAGTCTTGAGCTCATTGATGTTTGTCGGAGCTGGATTCCTCGCTCTAACTTTCCTTTTGAGCTCGTCCCATATGTGCTCAATGGGATTTAAATCGGGGCTGAGCGCTGGCCAATGCATAGTGTGAATTCCAACTTCGTTCAGGAAATCACGTGTGGCCCGAGCAGTGTGACATCGGGCATTGTCATGCATCAAGATGAAATTTTCCCCAATAAAGCCTTGATAAGGGACAACTTGATCCAGTAGAACATTTTCAATGTAACGATCACTGGTCAGACCTCCTCCCCGGCCTCCCCCAGGAACGAAAACAAGGTCCGTTTTGCCTTCTAAGGAAATTCCAGCCCACATCATGCAAGATCCGCCACCATATGCAACGGTTTCCACAAAGCAGCACTGTGAAAACCGTTCACCGGGACGACGGTATACCCGACCTCTCCTGTCGCTGCCATGGAGACACATCCTCGTCTCATCTGTGAACAGGACTGACTGCCATTGCTCTATGCTCCAATCCAAATGTTCTCGAGCAAAGTGAAGGCGTGCTTGACGATGAGCTGTGGTCAACTTCGGGCCTGTAGCGGGTCTTTTCGGAGTAAGGTTAGCTTCTTTCAACCTTCTTCTAACTGTCCACTGACTGACAGTCACCCCGCGAACTTGACGTAGCTCCTGCTGCACATCTACGCCGGTAAGGTGTCGATTTCGGAGAGAGGTCGAGACCAAAAACCGGTCGTCACGCTCCGAGGTGCACCGGCGTCGGCTGGTATTAGGCCTCCGAGTGAAGGCACCAGTCTCTTGAAACCTTCTGTATACTCTCGAGACAGCGGACTGACTCATATTCAAACGACGAGCGACTTCTCGCTGGTTCAACCCTTCTTGCAACAGGGCAACGACTTGAGCGGCTTCTTCAGGTGTTGTATCCATAATTTTCTTCAAATGACGGCTTTAATTTGCAGAGATGTGTTCAGGTCAACGTCTAATGAGCGACTGATAAGAAAAAAACGATTACAGGGGGTTTTATAGGGGGTTGTGTCGCGCAAGTTGTGAATAGAGCGCAGAGCAGTTTACGGGAGGTTGCGTTCAGTTGCATTCTAAGTACAAGTGTTTATTTAAATTACTGATATTATGCTACCATTTGAAAGCCTAATTACTAGGCTTTAATTATGTAAAACATTATATAGAGGTAAAATAAGTCATTTTTTAGTTATATCACTTTTTATGCGCACTTGAGGCTTGAGTCGATTTACTTGCACGCGAGTGTAAGTTGCCGTACCAATGGTATAGATAGTCTATAGCACGGAAGAACTCCACATTGTCCAAAGCCAAAAGGATCTAGTTGCTGCCGAAGTGCTAGTCGGCGATATATTTTATGAGTGTTCAAAGCAAAATCGGCTTCCATGAAGTCCAAAAGTTGCAGCTCGTTTCTCTCTTCAACCTATCGCAGTCCACCGCTGGACATAGGTCTCCCCCATTTTGCGCCAGACATCCTGGTCCTCCGTTTTTCTCATCCAGCTTCCACCAGCGATCTTTCGCAAGTTGTGGTCGAAAAGTAACTTTTTTTGGATCGCAATATTTGACGTTTAGACAATTCAGCATCTGGGCACTTGGCACATCACAAGTGGGATTACTACACTAAATGAGCAGTTACAATTGCGTTTTAATGTTAAAAAAAAATTTAATGTTTGTCACATAAATGCCCAAAGCATTCCAAAACATTATAATTATATTTCACAGCTTCGACTTCGCAAATTATATATAATGTTTTGGAATGCTTTGGGCATTTATGTATATAATCATATACATATGTAAAATGCCCAAAGCATTCCAAAACATTATAATTATATTTCAGACTTCGCAAATTGTTTAGATACTAATTTTAATTTAAATAGGTTGCTTTTGTATTTACTCAGTCACTCAATTGTCTATACTTGTTATCCCCTCCACTAACTGACCTGACTTAAGCTCCACTACTGGCTTCCTTTACTGATTCCTTTTTCGTGCGAGGCGACGAACGCACGCATTAATTAATAAAAATGTCTAAACGTAGTGCTCAAGAATTAATTGAACATTATAAGAGAAAAATTGCTAAGTAGGTGCGAAAACGTACAAAGTGTTGGTAGTGTTCATAGTGAACCATTAACGGACGATGATAGTCATGTGACGGGTGAGTAACATAAAAACTTTTAAACATATTTTGAACTCAAAAAATATTTCTTAAAAAATCACTCATTGTGCGTCATAATCATAATATATTACTCGTAGGATACCTACTAAAGACCTAGAGTGATACTTCGTAAGAAGTAAACCGGGAGTCTGAAACATTATTCTGATATGTCAATAATAATTTACAATGGGGTATACCTTAAAATAATAAAGTGTTCATACTTTCGAAATGTTTTATAATTTATTTATAGCAGTGAGTCAAAGTATTCAGAGCAATTGTTTATTTATTCAAAGGACCGAGATTCAAAAAATATTATTAATAGGATATCTGACCGTAAGTCCTAAAAGATAACTGGTGTCGGTTTTTATAAATTATAGGTAAATAATGAAAACTATAATAGCTAGAATATTTAGTTTATTACCTTATTTTAGCTACGGAAGACCGAATCATACAATATGAAAATGATCTTACCACAAATAATGAGGTGTTAGGAGATATTCTAATACAGAAAACTACCAAATCCCGAACGAAATTTATCAAGAAGAAATTATCCCTATGCTTCTGGAACCCAACAATCTAGCCAACAATACTATTTCTGTTGTATAAATAAAATAAATAAATTAACTAGGTTCCATAAACTGTTCTGTTAACCGCATATTATAATATACTAAACAATAAGATGTCATATGTAGGGTAGGGCGGGGCTAGTTGAGCAAATTTTTACTTGAACGGATGTAGCTCCTTAATGATAAGTCTCAATAATTTGTTATGCAGCTTGATGGATTTGTTATTTATTGCTTAACAAAAGTGTCAAGAGTATTTTTTTGTAATAAGTAAAATTTAAGAGCTACAGCTGTTTTAATGCAGAAAGTCAAGTATGCTCAATGTACCCCATAGGTGGGGTAAGTTGAGCAAAGGTATGGGGCAAGTTGAGCACTAAGGAAGTATAATAAATCATAGGTTCAATGTTTAATAGTGATGAAAAAAATAATGTTTAACAATCAGTTCTTAATTTATAGCTTTTAGTGACAAAGAAAAAAAACTTATAGTAATATTCTTTAAAAATTAACCAAAAGTAGAATCAACAAACCAATAACGTATCTTAGGAATAACTTCACCATTAGATTCAGTCTTTCTGTTTAAAATCAGACTTATTTTTTATATTATTACTCATATACTTAGCTTATATCTTAAAAATAATAATTAATCTTTGGAACTTAATGGTAATTGTCTTAGAACAACAAAAGTTGAAGTAAGTTTCTTTACGTAATTAACTGAAAATAGAATAAACAAACATCAACTAATCTTAAGACTGACTTTAGATTAAATTCAGTCTTTCTATTTAAAATTAGACTTGAATATTTGAAAATATAATATATTATTAAGATCTTTGCAACTTAATCGTCGTTGTCACTATTGCAATTGACACAAACGAAAGTGAGACCAGCACCTGGAACACATTTTGTATGAGCCCATTCCCTGCAAGTTTGGACACTGGATCCAAGTTTCTCCTGGTAAACTTTCAGCATAGTCTTCACAACAAATCAGACAGGAGTAATTTCCATTGTCACTTCATCACTTGACTGGAGTATTTTTTTACAGACACCCTTTTTCTTTTTCTTACCCACGTTCTTCTTTGTCTTCTTAACTTTTTTTGTGGTTTTATTTTGTTGTTCTTCCAGAGCGTTCTTCTCGAGTGTGTCAGTTAGTATTGCAGCTTTCCTCTTTCTTCTGTTAGTTGTACTTACTTTTCTAGGACCAGCCTTTGGGAATGGTCTTACAATTTCATTTGCATAAATTTACTTAAATATTAATTACACAATATCCATTGTTAAATGTCAATTTACTTAAATATTAATTACACAATATCCATTGCCCCAATGCAATTGCTTAATTGCATTTGCATAGGGATTATAGATGTATGTTTAGGTTTATACCTTCAAACTTTCCTTATCCTTTGCCCCTAACATGTAACTAGGGGAGACCGAGGGCATTTGAAACAATTTTGACAATTTGTTTTATACACAAAACACTGTAGGCAGAATTCATATGATATTAGTACCAATCGATAGGTAATTCTATACACTTGCGAATAATTAACATAAAGAAATTGTAAACGATAAATATTGCGGTGAAAAATCGACTTCTCCATAACAAGTCAATTTGTTTCAACTCCCCTCACACCGAGTTAAGATGAAACAAGGATCGAGGAGAGTTGAAACATATATTTTTATTTATTGAAATAAAACTTTTCAAGTACAAAAACAACTTTTTTATCAACATTTTTTACTGATATAATTTTAAGTTAAGTAGGTAACTACAAGCTTACGAATAATCAACTCCTAAAGTAGTTAACCCTTAAATGCATGCATGCATGCATGCATTTTATGCATGATTTTATTTTTAGACCGAGAAAAAATATATTTTGGAGCCATGAATATGCTGATTTAGGGAAAAATAATAAAAAAATAGTTTTTTTTATTTTCATAGCTATTTTTATTAAAAACCATTTGTTGCAGAACTACAACACTATGCACTCACTAGACAATAACTACATATGAAAATTTTTAAAACAATTTTTGGTTGTGGTAAGACAAAGAGCTACTCCACACTTCTCACACCTGTTTTGCGTGTATCCCTTGCATCCAGGCATTTTGCATCTGCTGCGAACACAATTACCAGGCCAGTGACCAACATTATCAGTCCTTATGTCCTTAGGAGGAATATGTTGAGCTGGTCCTCTCCTTTTTTTTGCTCGTATTTCCATTTCAACACTGTTGCTGGTACTTGGCCTTCCTCTTTTGTTGCAGAGTTCAAATGAGTTATTTACTTTGGCTAATACCTCAGCTAGTTCCAGTCTATAGTTACATAGGTTTAGAACTGATGAATTGGCTTCAGTTGTTTTTAAATTTTTATACACAAGCCAAGAATTTATTACCGTCATGTCCAATAAGTGGTAAAAGATACGAAGATACCACTTTCGGCTTCTCATTGCAATTCGGTACCTCCCAATAAAGCTATCCATTAGGTCCACTCCGCCCATATGGGCATTATATTCCTTAATTATATGTGGGCATGAAATTTTAATTCTAGTCTTATTTGCCTTGTCAAATCTTTCTACTTGGCCCACAGGTTCAGCTCCAACATATGAAGATAGAAAAGTTACAACTTTATTGTCCTTCCAAGTAACTGCTGTCAAATCAATACCGTCAAATTCAGTCATCTGCTCTTCATAAGTTCCACGAGGAACAGATTTCTTCATCATTGTTTTTTTGTCCGGCAGTTTGCAGTTCACTAGCCTGTTAGATTGCACAGTACCTAGGCTATAGATTCCTTGTTTGGCAAGATAGGTAACTAAAGGTACAGAGGTGTAAAAATTATCAAAATAAATTATATGATTTATATGCCTTGGGACACCTCTAGCAAGCCGGACTACAACATTTCCCACTGGCCCAAAATCTGGTTTATCTGGAAGCCGTTCATTCTCTTGGCCAGTATATATTTCAAATTTATGAGCATAACCTTTCACGCTGCAAATCACATATAATTTAAACCCCCACTTATGGGGCTTATTAGGTAAATACTGCTTCATGAAGTGTGCCACTTTTGTGGCACACATCTGTTCATCAATTGAGAGTTTTTGTTCCATAGGAACTAAAGCAAATTTCTCATTTAGATGGCTAATTATAGGCCTTATCTTATGGAGCCTATCATGTTGTGGGTGTTCCTTGGGTAAATGTTTCTCGTTATTGTTGAAATGTAGAAATCTACGAATAGTCTCAAATCGGTTGACAGTCATTATGTCCTTGATTGGTTGAAAACCTACAGTATTTGACCAGTATAGCCGTACATTGGGATATTTTATAACAGACATGTATATCAGTATCGCCATAAACTTTCTTAGCTCAGTTTCAGATAAATTTAATGGTTTAGTCACATTTTTTTGAACGGAATACAAATTAGACTCTTCCACAATCCTTTGAACTATTTCTGATGTAATAAAATGTGAAAAAATACTATAGGGAGTACTAGTAGGTAGCCTCATCCTTCAGTTCAGGTGGGTATGTAGTGTCTCCATGAAAAGCTGTCTGGTCAGAATTCAAAACAATTTTTTTTACCTTCCATACGAGTCCTCTCATAGTTGCTCGGCGACTAGCTTGACTTGTTGAGGGGAATGGAACCTGTGGCACTTGATCATTTGCTGTAGCTTCATTTATCAATGGCGGGTCTCCTGCCATGAATGGATCATTATCGGGGTCATCATTTTCCTCTTCTAATGGACTCTCAAGATCGTGAAGCAAATCGTCTCCATTTTCATAAAAATTCTCATTACCTTCTGTATCTGAGTCCTCAAGATCATCTTCCGAAATCTCTCCATCATTTATTAGAGCTAAATACTCTTCTATTTGCTTTTGATTCAAGTATGGCATCTGAAAACCAATAAAAGTGATAGTAACTAAACAGGGACATTTTCTAGTAAATGCATATTGTTGCAGATTTACAACAACAAAATAAACAAAATTTCCGAACACACCAAAAGTTTTTTTTATAACTTATAAATTGTACTGAAAAGAAGATGAATTATTACGTAAAATAACTAATTTTGTTTGAACGTACCTTCGAAAACCAAATAATTACACTGCAAAGCAAATACACAATTTTCATCCGCTCCAAAATTACGATCGGCTTTGATATGTCAAAATCAATTTAAATTTGACAGTCGTGAAGAAAAAAAGTGTGTTGCCACTCGATTAAATATATCACCATGATAGTAATAATCCTGCAACAGCATGCATTGAACTCATACTAATAATTTATGGTCGTTTGAATGGTATGTTGCAGTTTTACTACTTTATGCATTTAAGGGTTAAAAGTACCTATCACAACGACCTATGTGTAACTTTAATCAAAATAACGATAAACAAAATGTTTTACATTCCTTTATGATAATATATATTCTAAGTCTTTAACATAAAATATCAGTCGTTTCTTAACTATTACAATCAGTCTTGATTAATCAGTATTTCTTTGAATATTTAAGTTACAATACAACTATCTCACAAATGACTAAAATCAAAATAATTATGGAAATAAAAATATCAGTCTGCCAAGCAGTTGTGGCAAACATAAGAAAATTCCCCACCAGTGCAAGCTTCATGAGCCCAGTTTTTGCACTCCAGACATTGCACCCACTTTTCTTTGGCTCTGCTATTAGAATATGACTCTAAACAGCAAAGGCAAAAAGTTTCCTCTTCTTCTTCACTGTCTTCATTTTTTTCTTTGTTTCTTTATAACCTTGGTCTTCTTAGTTTTAGTATCAAGTTTTGAACTTTTCCTTTTTTTTGTATCATCAAGTTTTTCACTTTTTTCTTAGACATTCGAACTGCTTCGATTGCAGCTAGTTCATCCTTTACGGGAGTGTCGGTTAAGATAGCTGAGGATTGCAGATTGAGGATATTGTGTAATTAAAATTATAAAAAACATAAACATTATTTTTTCAAAGTTTTATTATATAAGTATCAAGGAACTTATTTGCTAATCTTAATAATTTTGAAACTCAGTTATATGGCACCCGTATGGTATTTAATTAGAATCAAATTATTTTACTTATAAATAATAAATAAATAAAAAAAATCATTCATTTCGAACGTGAGTCCATGTTAATATTTGATATTGGTAATTTTCGAAATACTTTGTAAATTTAATATTTTTAATGTTCCATGTTTTGATTACATCTCCATTTAAATTTTTCCCCATATTAAAGTACCATTTCTTCCTCAAGTGCCTTTAAATCAAAGAAATCATCGAAATTAATTGATTTAAAGACAAATCGTTTACCATTATTAACCGACTTCATTTTTCGATTCACGGATTAGGGATATATGTTGAACAGGGACATAAACTGATCTGATTTTTAGCTCTTGTTATAGCTTTTTCATAACTGAATGTGCTGCGTCTCCTGCATTTTGGGTATGACCACGAATTAAAAAAATATGTTAGATCTAATTTATTTTAAGCTTACTAACTGCATTATAGTACATAGAGAGGACAAATCTGTTCTTTTGATGCCCACTGCAATTGTCCGAGTAAATAATTATATCGCATCCAGATTTATCAAATGAAATTTACCTTTTTTAGGTTTTTAACTTTTTATACACATGATCCTATTGCAATAGCCCCTCTATTACCCAAGCCCTAAAAATAACAGGTTGTTTCTTGCTTGTTAGCATTTGACATTGTTGAATTACAGCAATTAAGTCTCGATTTTTAGTTAAAAGCGCTTGATTTGCCGACAGGACAGGATAAAACTGCTTGTAAATCGTATGTGAAAACAATCGTATTTCTATGAGGTACACGACACTTTTTCATATCCTTGTCTTTTTCGAATCTGCTTAAACTTTTGTAACTTGAAACTATCACGCAATTTATTTTTCTCTTCTTCAGAGGCATTTTCTTGCTTCATATTCGTTGCAACGATTTACCTTTGGTTTGAAAAACCCGATGTTAAAATCTCGGTTGAATAACCGTGAATAGGCATCATAGTTTAAAATAGATTTGTTTTGCTGCTTTAGTATTTCAGATTGGAAAGAACCCCGCCTCGTGTAATTTTGTCTTTTCCAATATTTTCTTTGCTTTGAGGTCGCTTACCATCTTTGTCATTTCCATTGTGACTGGGGTTGAGAATCTTCTTTGTATATCTTTGTAAAGATACTGCAGAGGTGGTTTTGTCTAGAATGGAATCCTGTATCTCGAAATCACTCTTAACATAAAGTGGTTGGCGTTCATCTTTTTCCAAGAATCGAAATTCTCAAAGAAAAAGTTTTCTGTAGATGCTAAATAATCCTTATGNATAAAAATATCAGTCTGCCAAGCAGTTGTGGCAAACATAAGAAAATTCCCCACCAGTGCAAGCTTCATGAGCCCAGTTTTTGCACTCCAGACATTGCACCCACTTTTCTTTGGCTCTGCTATTAGAATATGACTCTAAACAGCAAAGGCAAAAAGTTTCCTCTTCTTCTTCACTGTCTTCATTTTTTCTTTGTTTCTTTATAACCTTGGTCTTCTTAGTTTTAGTATCAAGTTTTGAACTTTTCCTTTTTTTTGTATCATCAAGTTTTTCACTTTTTTCTTAGACATTCGAACTGCTTCGATTGCAGCTAGTTCATCCTTTACGGGAGTGTCGGTTAAGATAGCTGAGGATTGCAGATTGAGGATATTGTGTAATTAAAATTATAAAAAACATAAACATTATTTTTTCAAAGTTTTATTATATAAGTATCAAGGAACTTATTTGCTAATCTTAATAATTTTGAAACTCAGTTATATGGCACCCGTATGGTATTTAATTAGAATCAAATTATTTTACTTATAAATAATAAATAAATAAAAAAAATCATTCATTTCGAACGTGAGTCCATGTTAATATTTGATATTGGTAATTTTCGAAATACTTTGTAAATTTAATATTTTTAATGTTCCATGTTTTGATTACATCTCCATTTAAATTTTTCCCCATATTAAAGTACCATTTCTTCCTCAAGTGCCTTTAAATCAAAGAAATCATCGAAATTAATTGATTTAAAGACAAATCGTTTACCATTATTAACCGACTTCATTTTTCGATTCACGGATTAGGGATATATGTTGAACAGGGACATAAACTGATCTGATTTTTAGCTCTTGTTATAGCTTTTTCATAACTGAATGTGCTGCGTCTCCTGCATTTTGGGTATGACCACGAATTAAAAAAATATGTTAGATCTAATTTATTTTAAGCTTACTAACTGCATTATAGTACATAGAGAGGACAAATCTGTTCTTTTGATGCCCACTGCAATTGTCCGAGTAAATAATTATATCGCATCCAGATTTATCAAATGAAATTTACCTTTTTTAGGTTTTTAACTTTTTATACACATGATCCTATTGCAATAGCCCCTCTATTACCCAAGCCTAAAAATAACAGGTTGTTTCTTGCTTGTTAGCATTTGACATTGTTGAATTACAGCAATTAAGTCTCGATTTTTAGTTAAAAGCGCTTGATTTGCCGACAGGACAGGATAAAACTGCTTGTAAATCGTATGTGAAAACAATCGTATTTTCTATGAGGTACACGACACTTTTTCATATCCTTGTCTTTTTCGAATCTGCTTAAACTTTTGTAACTTGAAACTATCACGCAATTTATTTTTCTCTTCTTCAGAGGCATTTTCTTGCTTCATATTCGTTGCAACGATTTACCTTTGGTTTGAAAAACCCGATGTTAAAATCTCGGTTGAATAACCGTGAATAGGCATCATAGTTTAAAATAGATTTGTTTTGCTGCTTTAGTATTTCAGATTGGAAAGAACCCCGCCTCGTGTAATTTTTTTTTCCAATATTTTCTTTGCTTTGAGGTCGCTTACCATCTTTGTCATTTCCATTGTGACTGGGGTTGAGAATCTTCTTTGTATATCTTTGTAAAGATACTGCAGAGGTGGTTTTGTCTAGAATGGAATCCTGTATCTCGAAATCACTCTTAACATAAAGTGGTTGGCGTTCATCTTTTTCCAAGAATCGAAATAGGCTCTCAGACATACACCATTGAAGTTTTCTGTAGATGCTAAATAATCCTTATGTAATAAGCTAAATGTGGAAAATGCTCCATCAACTCAAACATCCAAACCTGCAATCACTGAAGAAAATCTATCGCGGCCATCCCCTTCAGTTCACCTTAGCCAAATTTCGTCTGCAACCCAGCAAAATAATGTACCTTCTTCTGCTATTTGTTCTCAAGCTGAAAATGGTCGTGGTTTGTCAGAAAATACAGAAAACATTATTTTTAATCCAAACTTACAAATTGATAAAGGGAGTGTTCCAGAGCCTCTGATATCCTCAGAAAATGCTGTCCATCCAGTTTTATCTACTGAAAAAGAAGATATTGTTGAACCAGCCACATCTTTTTCGAATAACAATGATGCCCAGGTCTCGTTCAATTCTCAAATTGACATTTCTATGACTACCACGTCTTCTGTTGCAGATGATATTTTCAATAGATATTTTCCCGAGATTATTAATACTAGAAAGAACCCTGAACAAACATTGGCCGAGCAACCTTCGACGTCAACATTTCGAGCTAAAGACAAAACTCCCGAAAGGCAAATAAAAAGAGAAACTTCTTTTCTGGTAAGTCCTGAAAATATTATGGCCATACCTAAAGAAGTTAGGACTCAGGAGAGAAAGACTAGGAAACGAGGGAAGACTGCAGTACTAACTGAATCACCTTACAAAAACGAACTCATGAAACATATAAGTATTAAAGAAGGTAAAAATAAGAAAAAGACTGATAATCAAGTGACTGAAAAAGGTAAAAAACAAATAAGGAAACCTGGAAAAAAGACTGCAAAGAAGATTAAAAAGACAACAGACAAGGAAAATCTGCAGGAAAAGCGTCAAACGAAAAGGTGCAAAAATGAAACAAAATCGGAAGATAGTTCATCCCAAGAAGAGGATGATGACTGTGCATCTATTGTGGGTACTTATACTCAGATTCAACGGAAGGTTGGGTCATCTGCGGCGCATGCCACGGTTGGGCGCATAATTCATGTGCCGGAGTAGATGAGGAAGACGAAGAGGCACACATTTGTGAACGCTGTCTACCCGATTAAAAAGCGTACTCGTTTTGCCCCACAGCGTTTCCCCTCTTACCCCAGTTATGGGGCAAAACGGGAAATTTGCCGAGTTTATTTTTTCATTATTTGCCAAAAAAAGTTCTGTGATTTTGCATGCTACAACGTTTAATTATAAGAGAGAAATGTATAATGGTTATCTCTTTTGTTAAAAAATGGTATTAAAGAGTTTTATTTTCATTGTATAACGAGTTTTGTCTTAGCTATCTCGTCTTGCCCCAGTCTCCCCTACTAGATCTTACCCAACCACCACTGTATCCAAGTGACATTTGGTTAATATATCCCCTTGTCAAATCTGTAACTGTGTAAAATGTGTACCAGATGCAGATTATGATATATTTTGTCATTTTTGTACAATTAAACTCTAGATAATAATAATAAACAAGCCATTTAATATTAATGCATTATCTATCAATCAAATTGAAATCAGAAATCATCAAACAATCATCATTTCCAAAAAAAATTGGAAGTTATATTGGATATCAAACAACTACATATTTAAATACTTTATTTTGTTACGATTATCATTGTCGACCCTATTGAAGAAGCAGAATCTGTCCCCATTTTTGACTGCAGTACACCTCATTCTTCATTAAGAAAACCTGTGGCACCACAATTAAAACGTAAATATTCCTATGTTTCATTACTCAAATTTTTATCTCTAGGATATATGAGGAGCCTTCAAATAAAACTGTTCAATAGATTTTATAAACTTGTATCACTATTGTTATGATAATTTTTGTTCGTATTTATTCCTCAATCACAATTTGCTATAATATATGTGTTACCGAATAAATAATTTGAATTTTTACATAATACAAATATATAAAATAGTTCTACCTAGTCTAGACCATCCGGAATCCCTAGACAATGCATGGGGAATTTATGATTGGTACCTAATAAAAGTGCGAAGGCATAAGAAATAATTCTTGTTTTAAATTTAAGGTATGATGAAGAAAAAACAGGACAGCAAAGGAGCAAACTTCGTACAAAAAGCTTTGAGGGAAAAAAAAATGACTGTTATGGATAGAATTAGAATTTCTCCACAATCTAGAATTAGAGAAAATTCAACAGGCAATTAATCACCAAAAAGAATTGCATGAGCAAATAATGAAACAAAATGAAGAGAAACATAAACTAGAAATGATAAAATT
Source organism: Leucinodes orbonalis (assembly GCA_019425675.1). Lineage (NCBI taxonomy): Eukaryota > Metazoa > Arthropoda > Insecta > Lepidoptera > Crambidae > Leucinodes > Leucinodes orbonalis. The sequence goes on along the minus strand of PQWD01008918.1, from coordinate 39,392 downwards.
GGAGCTCGAGATTGAAGCAATAAAAAAAGATTTCACAAAACAATAAACTATTCATAAAACATCTGTTTATTATTTTATCATCTCTATCAGTATAATAATAATTAAATTGGTACCTAATACTATCAGTGCTTATTGAAGTCTACCAAAATAGTTATTTATCAAGGTGTCCCTATTATTGTCGTCACTATCCCTATGTGTATATAATTCTTCATTAGGGTGGTCCTTATTTTTCAACTTTCGAATTATCCTCCGGGCACTTTCTTATTTGATTATATACCTCTAAATACGAAATAAATGTTTTTTTGTTTTTGATTTTGTTAAGATTTAGAGGTCGCTACCAGCTGTCAATTTTTTACAAAAAGTGTTCAAATACAGCTTAAATGGTGATTCCATTAATTTAAAATTTAGGTACATAACATGTTACGTGCGAGTGAAACTAGCATAGACTATACCTTCTAATCCCCCTCCCCCCTCTCCGTTCCTCGACCCCCTCATTTGTACTACGATCGCCCCGCACTTCAGTTCTGTTAAGCAACAAGAGCGCACGTGTTGTTTTTGTAAAAGTTACAGTGAAGTGTTTCAATTTGCAATGGCGTCTACTAGTAGCGGATTCAGTATAACTACTAGAAATCAAAGTGAGATTTGGCTTATCGGTCAATTATTATCTGAATTAAGCCAATCAACCTTACCATCCATTGGCGAAGTGTTGCGATATTTTTTCTACTACAAAAATGAAGAAAAGAAAAGTATTCGTGAATCTGCGACTTTGACGGCTTGTGGGGTTATTAATTTGTGGGAAAAAGCTGGCATACCTATTCAATTAAAAAAACATGTCATCAGCAAAATTGAAAAGCTGTTCAAAGAATGGCAGAATCTAAAAAAAATAAAGAAAACAGGAAAAAACGTTCAGAAGCATTGAAAACAAAAGAACAAAACTGGCAACAAAAGTTAGAAGATTTATTTGACATCGCTCATCGTGATGCTTTAAATATTATGACTTTAGAAGAAGATAAACAGTTTTTGTTAGCAGTGCGGCAAAATCGACGCCAATTTTTGATTGGTTCAGTCGACAGAAAAAGTTTAAACAAATGTAAGAAAATAAAAGAGAAAAAAGAACGGCTTGATAAATTGCGCGAGCGTGAAAACAAAGATATCTCGTCTATAACAGAAAAATGCTCATTGTCTTCATTATCATTTATTTCGTCATCGTCTGCCACAATAAGTGGGGAAGAAACTCCATCTGACTCCGAATTTATATCAAAATTGACGAAGATGCAACCACCTCAAAAACGAGCTCGAAAAGATATTATTAACAGTCAATTAGCTTCCAGTCTTGATGTTTCTAAATTGAGTGACAGAAAAGCAACTATGGTCGTGACATCTACTTTGAAAAGCGCAGGCTGTGATCCATCAGAATTTAATGTCAATAGATCTTCTATTCGTCGGCAGCGTGTCAAAAATCGCAAAGCTGTTGCAGAGTCGCTCAAAAGCGAGTTTAAACCTAGTTCGTCTTTAACAATTCATTGGGACGGTAAACTTATAGAAGATATTACTGGACACAAAACTGTAGATCGGCTGCCAATTTTGGTATCAGGACATGGAGTCGATCAATTACTCGCCGTCCCAAAATTAGAACGTGGAACAAGCGAAGCTTGTGCGTCGGCTGTCTACGACGCTATAAATTCATGGAATTTGAGCGATAAAGTAAAATGTTTGTGTTTTGACACTACTGCTGTAAATACCGGCTTAAGAAGTGGAGTATGCGTTCTCTTGGAGCGCAAAATGGATAAAAATATGCTTTGGTTTGCTTGTCGTCACCACATAATGGAAATTATGTTGTCAGGTGTAGTGGATCAATCGCTTGCCCCATCTAGTGGTCCTGATATACAATTATTCAAAAGATTTAAGAACAGTTGGGACTCTATTGACCAAAGCGACTTCAAAACAATAACAGATGACGCTGAGGCAAATATTCTTGCAGAAGTGGCCGCAGACAGGATTTCTTTTGCCAAAAAGCAACTTCAAGTACATCAACCTCGAGATGACTACAAAGAAATGTTAAATCTTACAATCATATTCTTAGGAGGTGTTCCTGAAAAAGGCGTTTCATTTCGGAGACCTGCTGGTCTACATCGAGCTAGATGGATGGCAAGAGCCTTGTACTGTTTAAAAATTTATTTATTTAAGCATCAGTTAAAGCTAACGAAAAAGGACGAAAAGGCTGTGAGAGAAATATGTATTTTCACGGTGATGATTTATATCAAATATTGGTTTCAAGCCTCTACCAGTCAGTCAGCACCAAGAAACGACTTACAATTATTAAAAGACCTTAAAGCTTTTGAAAGTGTTAACAAAAATCTAGCTACTATTGCGCTGAAAAAGATTTTAAATCACTTGTGGTATTTGTCGGAAGAGCTGGTTTCGCTTGCATTTTTCGATGACGAACTTTCAGTCCAAGAGAAGAAAAAAATGGTAGAAGCACTCAAAATTGAAGGCACACATGATTGCTTAAAACGAATAAACCTTGACATGGCGACCATCCACGAAAAAAATATAGAAAACTTTGTGAGCAGTAATTCTTTAAAATTCTTCCAGGTCCTAGGTATCTCATCAGATTTTTTTTATAAAGACGTTGAAACCTGGAACGAAGACCCTGATTATATAGCTGCCAAAAATATTGTTCATTCATTGCGTGTAGTGAATGATATAGCTGAGCGTGGTGTTGCTTTAATGGAAGAATACAATAAATTAATTACCACAAATGAAGAACAAAAGCAATATTTGCTTTTGTTGGTAAAAGAGTATAGAAAAAAGTATCCCAATACTAACAAGTCAACCCTTGCATCTTAAAAGTAAATCATTCAGATTATTTTATTTCATAGCATCAACAAAAATTGTGTAATATTTTTAAGACCTGGTTAAAAAAAATAAAGGATTCTGAGAAAAACAAATTTTGGCTTTTTATTTAAAATTTAAACCTTGGTAGCGACCTCTAAATGTTATTAAAAAAATTCAAAAAAATTACTGTAATATTTTCTTAAGGTATATAACCAAATTACGTGGTGCCCCCCGAAATTAAAGAAAAAAAATATTTTCCTTAAGAATAAGGACCACCCTATTCTTCATCATCTGATGAATGAATCATCCATGTTGTTGAGTGATGGTATTGGGTCTCTGAATTTCTTGGACATATTATGTAGTACTGCCATTGCTACGATGGCACATTGAGCCCTTTTTGGGTTTGTCTTTAGTTTCCATGCTAAAGCACGAAACCTTTGTTTCCAGCAGCCAAATGTTCGTTCTACAACATTTCTAGTTCTTATATTGCTTTCATTATAGAGCTGTTCTGCTTCTGTGCCAGGGTTCCGCAAAGGAGTGAGCAGATATGGTTTTACAGCATAGCCCTTGTCCCCCAATAACCAAAATCCTGCAAACTCGCCAGCTTCAAGTCTTCCTTTAATCACACTGCTATTAAAAATGTGGCTGTCATGACTGCTTCCAGGCCACCGAGCAACAATATTAGTTATATACATATCTGCATTTGTAATTGCTTGTACATTTAATGAGAAAATCCGTTTCCTATTTCTATATGTCTCAACATCAGGACCACCTGGAGATTTTATAGGAACATGAGTGCAATCTATAGTCCCAATCACTTTAGGAAATGCACTTAATTCGTAAAACTTACGTTATTTACTACTTAGCCCACGCTCGTTATAAATCCAAAATTATAAAACCTGCTGAAATATTGACATCCATGTTTGATGCGACTGGTATAACGACTACGATTGAAGAAAATAGTGACGATGATTGAATGTTCAGTATAATAACTTTATCCGTAATCATGTTCATATTTTGTATGATTTAATTAATTATAATATATTACTTAAATTTTATAGATTTTTGTAAAGCTTTGTTCCACCAATCCGACCCTTTTGTAACTTTTACATGTAATAGCTAATCAATTAACCAATAAGATATATTTCTTTGGTAGGTGTCACTTTAAGGGTTGTTATAAAAAACCACCCCCAAACAAAAAATATACTTCCCATTTTTTACAGTTTATAATATTCAAAAAATTCTAAAAAAATATATAATAATTAGCACATCGATAGTCATGTATGTTTTCAATCTCATAAAGATATCTCAAATAGGTACTGAGAAAAAAAAAATTTTCGTCAAGGGTTGTCACCCCCATTATTCCCTTACTATAGGGGTGAGGGGTGTGAGATTAAGTGTGTGGCTATTTTGGATGAAAAACAATAAAAAAAAGGTAAAAATCCTTCATCAGACGCGAGTGCAGTTTTCATATGCTTATCCCGCTAGGTTCTTTATGTATCAAACTGTAATTTTAATGATACAGCACAAAAAATACTCCAGTTAGAAGCGGAAGGTAGGTTTGATAACATTAAACAAAAATTCTCTCATGTTTTACCTCCACCTTAAATCATTAGTCAGGCACAACCTAGACAAAACATTCCTCAGTATAACAATGCACACAGCCATTCTTTAAACAAACATACTCATCACAAAGGATGACTAACAATCAACCATTACAAAGACAATGGTTGCCTAACCCAAACAATGTCTTCAATAAGCCAAAACATCCATACTTTCAACATGCGAAAATGCAACAACAACCAGTTAGCGTCGCGAAACCAACTAACGAAGATGTGTCTATGCGTACTGCACCTCAGTTAAAGCCTAATCAGATAAATTTAGGAAAAGGTTTTGTAGCTGAAGAAGTTTTTCACCACCCAGATAAAAGTGAAATAAATATTAGTGATAGTGAAAACAATAATTACTCAGGTGAGTTGGAATATTGTGATAATTTAGATAATTCGGATAATTTTTTAGAAGAAAATATAGATTATTACGAAACGCCTCCAATAGATCTAGAATAATAGAATTTAATCATGTTAAATCTTATTTACCTTATTTTGAAACAAATAATCCTAAACTTAAAATTTTAATAGACACGGGAAGTCAAAGGTGTTTCATAACAAATAAAGCGATCAAATATTTTAAAAAATACTGGAAACCTAGTGAGTTTGTAGTTAGAACATCTCACGGTGTAACTAAACATAACGGAATGATTGAAACTCCTTATTGGCGAAAATATTTTGGCAATAAGCAGGGTAGGTATTTTATATTTATAACTTTAGTCCTAAATATGATTTTTAATGGGTACAGAAATGATAGAACAGATTGAAGCAAAAATAGATTTAAAAGAAAGAAAATTAACATTACCAGATAAAGAAATCCTTATTTTTCACATGACTGATGAAGATTAATCTTTGTGAGAGAAATAAACGTAAACGTAAAATTATTTAAATATAGAGGATTTTTGTCAAACTTACGCAGACCTATTTACGGAAGACGTAACTAATAGCGCAACTTCGGTAATTTATCATACAATTATTTGAAATTCTGAAGAGCCTATTTATCAACGCCCCTTTAGATTACCTCAAATTCAACAAGAGGAAGTTAATAGACAAGTTGAAAAATTATTGCAAGAGAATATAATAAGACCATCGGAATCTCCGTGGGCATCACCAGTTCATGTTATAAAAAAGAAATTAGATCAATCGGGTAAACAAAAATGGCGGATGGTTGTAGACTATCGTCGTTTAAATAAAGTCACCAAGTCAGATAAATTCTCTTTACCTAATATAGATGAACTATTTTCCAAATTACAAGGTAATAAATATTTTAGTACTTTAGACCTTACGTCAGGGTACCATCAAATAAAAATGCATAAAGATTCAATAGAGAAAACAGCCTTTAGCACCCCTAATGGTCATTATGAATTTCTCAGAATGCCATTTGGATTAAAAAATGCACCCGCAACTTTTCAAAGAATGATGAACAACGTTCTTAAAAATGAAATCAACAATAATATTTGTTTAGTATATTTAGATGACGTAATTATTTATTTCTAAAAATAGACAAGAACATATAAATAAATTACAACAAGTTTTTGAAGCGTTAAGAAAAGCTAATTTAAAAATTAATATAAATAAATGTGTATTTATGAAGGAAGAGATAGAATTTTAGGTCATATTTTAATAAAGACGGTTTAAAACCAAACCAGAAAAAAATTGAAGTCATTAAAAAAATTCCAATTCCCAAAACGTTAAAAGAAGTTAGAGCATTTCTAGGATTAATAGGATATTATAGAAAATTCGTTCCTTACCTAAGTAAAATAACAGAACCGTTAACGGAAGTAACTAAGAAAAATTCTATTATTAATATTAATGATAAAAAATATATTGAGTCAATTAATACATGTAAACACTTATTAATGAATGCGCCTATACTAGCATTTCCAAATTTTAATAAAATATTTACAATTACAACAGATGCCTCTGAAATTGCATTAGGAGCAGTCTTAAGTCAGGAATCGCTTATGCTTCACGTACTTTATCGAGTACTGAACAAAAATATAATACAACAGAACGAGTTATTAGGAATATTGTGGGCAGTTACCCAATTTAGAACTTATATCTACGGAAGAAAGTTTATTTTGCGTACTGACCATAAAGCATTAATTTGGTTGACAATATTAAAAGAACCAAATCAAAGATTAACTACATGGAAATTAAAATTACAAGATTATGATTTTAGTATAGAACATGTAAGAGGAAAAGATAATCATGTTGCTGATGCCTTAAGCAGAGTTGAGTTACATCATAGAGAAGATGAGTCATCATCTCAGCAAGCAGGTCCATCGCACAGATCACCTAATCCCTTAAATATTAGTTATTCAGATTCTATGCAAGCCAATTTAGATGAAGAGTTAACTTTATCAAGCAATAGTAGTACTAGCAGTATAAAGACTACTATTCATTCAAATCAACAGGATAGTGATTCAGGGATTCCTATAATTCATTCTTACCCCCCTAAAATATTACGTAGAGTTATTTTTGAGTATGCACCATATAAAAAAGTGACTAGACAAAATTCTATTTGGTATTTTTACATTCCACCTAATGAGGAGGAACAAACTATTAAAGATTTTATGTTAGAATATTTATTAGAAGAAAAATATGCGTTCATTATTCCCAACGATGAGTTATTTACAAAGTGTCTGAAGTTTATAGAAAATACTTTGATCACACTAAATTTAAGCCAATAAGATTTACCAAATCATTAGTAGAAATTACGGATAAGGAAGAACAATTAAGGTTAATTAAAAATTACCATTTACAAAATAATCGACATGCTGGAATAGAATGTATTTATAAACAGTTAAAAGAAAAATATTATTGGGAAAACATGAAAAAACAAGTTAAAATTTTTTTTAAATTGTCAGTTGTGTAAAAAAGAAAAGTATGATAGACATCCTAATAATACACAAATAAATATAACGGAAACACCCCATGAACCAATGGAAGTGTGGCATATAGATTTTATGTCATTAAATAGGCAGTGGTATTTAACAATTATTGATAAATTTTCAAAGTATGCAATTATTAAACCTACAGAAAAGAATAGAGTCTATGATACCTTAAGCGAAATATTTGCTATGATAGGAGCACCCAAGAAAATTATTCATGATGGTGAGCAATCTTTTTGTAGTGAAATAATTAAAGAATTATTCCAAACACATGAAATCGTAAATCACACTACAACTCCTCAACATCATAAATCAAATTCAGATATTGAAAGACTACACAATACAATTCAAGAATTATATAGATTACAAAGAGGTCTGATTTAGACCAAACTCAAAAAATATATTTTATTACGCATGCTTATAATAATACAACCCATAGCACAATAAATTATATCACCATTTGAAGTACATTTTGGAAGAAAACCCAAAATAAAAAGTTTTGATAACCTACAAGTAATAATTCAGCGTTATACAACCCAACAAAAAGAATTTATGAAAAATTTAAATAAGAATGTACATGAGTTAATAAAAAAGGACAAACAAAAGCGTAATTAATACTTAAATAAAAAGATTAAACAAGCCAAGACATTTCATGTAGGAGATAGGGCATATTTAAAGAATTCTATGGCAGAAAGACATAAAACACAATCAAGATTTTTAGGACCCTATACAATTATAAGTGTAGAACCTAATAATAAATATAAACTCAGTAACGGAAAAGTTTACCACATAGAGGAACTCCTTGTTACAGAGTCACCTTTGCCGTCTGTTTCAAGTTCAAGCAGTTAGAACATAATCAACATCTCATTGTTGTAGAGCTAAAACCTACCCGCATCCTACAAGGAAAGTGGTCCATAATTCATAAGTTAGATATAAAACCTATTATTGAAAACTTAGATATTTTACAATTAACTGTACAAGATATTAATGTTAAAAATACAATAGAAGATGTAAAGCCAATATATCAAAGAATTGATATAATTTTAAATCATGTTAAAGAAATTTGTAATAATTTAAATATTCAGAGTAATAATAGAATTAAAAGAGGATTAATTAATGGTTTAGGATCAGTAATTAAGTCGATTACAGGAAATTTAGATCAAGATGATTTAACAAATATTCAAAAAGATTTAGAAACATTAAGGGTACTTATAATAAACAAATATCAATAACAGACGTAAGTTTAGAGGAATACAATAAACAAATTAAAGAAATAACAAGAATACAGAATGAAATTAATAAACAGTATGTTCAAACTACTAATGCTAAAGTACAACAAAAAGTTGCTATTAGTTTATTATTGCAAGCCCAAACTTTGCAAGAAATCTCAGAAAAATTAACTACAGCCATAACTTTTGCAGAACATGGCATGTACCACTATAGTATAATTCAGTCTCATGTATTAGAAAACACTATTAAAACTATTCCTAGGGAAATAATGATTTGTCAATTGTAAAATTTTGGATAGAACAGTTTATTTTGTTATAGAGATACCTTTAGTAAAGATAAGTACTTACCAAACAAGAAAAATTGTACCTATAATCCAAAATATCCCTACCTGTTCCTATCCTTTAATGCAAAAGGTAATGATAGCGTTCAACACAGAAGAAGTATATGAAGTGGATAATTGTAAGGAAACAGAAACATTAATTTGCAACGGCACCCCTTTTAAGAAGCAAACCTGCGAGACAAATATACTTTTTAAGAAGGAAGCCAACAAGTGCGAAACCATACCAATTATATGTCCTTTGGAGGAAATCCAAGAAATATCTTCCAAAGCTGTGTATATGTATTTTAATAAAACCACTGAAATAAACATTGAATGTAACAAACATGTTGAAACAACTTGGGCCAAAGGGTCATATATACTAAATGGAGAAAATTGTATACTTAATGTTTCAGAAAAACAGTTATTTAAGTCAAAGCCGTCAGAAGATAAAATAATTGTCCCAAGCATAGATATTCCTTTAATGAAAACTATTCCAGAGATCGAATTAAACTATGATACATCTAGGGTGACTACTAAATTAAAACAATTAAAAGTAGTACAAACCCTTGCAACACAGCGAACACATGACATTATTCAATATAGTTAGATTACAGTCATCACTATAATTATAGCTATTGCTATTGTATTTAACAAATATTTCAGATCCAAGGTTTGTTGGAAACCATGGACTTCAAATTTGGAGGGGGATAGTAAACCGCCCCATACCACAGGAATAACTAAAAATATAATTACTTATAAAGCAGCCCCGATAGACCCAGATATCGGAATGCGTCAGTTAACACCAACAATAATAACTCCGTGGACAACAAAGGATAAAAGACAGTTCATGGAAAATACAAGTTAATGTTTACAAAAAATGAGGAACCAGAAGATTCCTCAAAACAATGATCCAATGGTGACTAAGTGGAAACGTCTACATCAACAACGATATTGAAGACGCCCATTGCTTAAGAATTTGATGTAAATGGATCTTTGTTATCTGAAATAAATAAAATTATTATTATTATTATTATTGTTTTCCAAGTAACAATGGACGTAAAACAGTATAAAAGACAGGAACACCAGCGAAGGAGTGACCATTACTTCATTAACCTTAGAATAGTTTAGTTCTTATAATTTGTATAAATATTAATATATTAATATTTGTAACTTTATAGAATAAATTATTTTTTAAATCGTCAGACGCTTCAGTTATTTTGACTCGCATTTGATGAAACAACTGAATCCGCAAGTGTTAAATCCCAATGAGAATCGTTCTCCAGCAAACCCAATAGTAGACATGCTTCTCGATATGTTTGGCATTGGTGGCCATTCACAGTTTTCAAATGCGCAAATGATTTTGGTTCACGTATTTACCAACAGTAGTCGCAAGTAAAAACACTCATCATTTCTAGGTTGAACAGTATACATGCGACCTAGTGCATCAGTGGAAAACACCTGTGGCCAATCTGGAACTGGGGTTCCTTGTTTGCGACGTTTCTTTCTTGATTGATTCCAAGTGTAATACTTGAACATTTCAAAGTACATCAACGTCGCTGCGAATGGATCTGCTTTACACATTGCAAAGAAGCTAGTCAATGTTGTCGATCGTGGTCTCTCAGCTCGTTGTGCCGCATTAGCATCAGTGAAGTAAACTCTTTGGCCATTTTCCAAATGCACCGCTAAATGTACAACTGTGGGATATCTCTCATGAATTTGAATCGAATCTTCCGCCGTTGTCTACTGATGCCCATCGCTGGACCACTTCAAATGCAGGAGACGATGATGCGGTAGGCCGCAGTCTTCAACGTCACATACTGGGCCCGTACATACGGATGGGTCGTTGTGCCGTGGGTGTAGGCATCTAAAACAAAGCTTTCAAATCTTTGCAAATATCCAGCGATCTTTGCTTAGTGCTTTTCTAAATTTATAGCACGTATCCAAATCGTGTTTGCTTGATTTACAGAACATGCAGTTATCATCTTTTCTATTGGTGTTGATCGTCATCACTTTGTTATAACTACCACTTCTATTAATACCTGGTTTATTCTAGTAATCCATTAAATCATTATTACGAGGTATGAAACTAACTCCGGATTCTGCCACCTTCTTTGCTTCTAAATAAAGAAAATCCGACAGGAGACCTAACTTGGGTTTATCATCTTCGTGAGTTTGCGTCGTGCTGTATGTGTGGTCAGCCCACCTGGTGTTGAGCAACGATGGGAGCTTCGACACAATCATTGTGACCAGTTCGAGGCTGCAAAGTTAATCAGTCTGCCTGATTGCACTAAATTCTTGACCAAATCACTGTGATAAGCTTGCGATAGTGGCGTTAAATTCTTCAACTGCGATACTATTTTATTCATTATCATCTCGGATCAGCCAAAACGAAGTTCTAGGGTATTAATGATATCGAGGGGCGTGGCACAGCCGATTAGTTACGAAGAGACTGCATCTTTGGCTTGACATTGCAGACACTTTCGCAGGCGCCACAGGTTCTCTGTATCGGTGTAGTCACATAGGCGAGTAGATTCGTGATAAGCGTTTCGAAAATGTAACCAATCTATAAGATCTCCAAAATAAAGCGGTAAGTCTTTTGATGTGGCAAGCCTAGACAGCAAAGTTGGATTATGGGCTCTCGAAGTAGACGTGGCGATTGCTTCCTGCAAAGCAAAGGCGAGTTCGCGCACGTCGGCACATGCTGTGGGTCGCCATTTTGTCGTACTTGTGTTGCGAATTTTCGTCGACCACGTTTTCAGATTTACTTAACCAATCTTCTACTTTATCTCTGGACGATATCATTGATTCCCCATTTGATTCAAGCTCGGCTAAATCGGCGTCGAGCTCTATATCGATGAGAGATTTCTGTATTTTGGCATTCTTGTCCGCCTCTATAGCTTGTATTTTAATTGCTGCGCGTTTTCTCGCGGCTTCAAGCTCGAGCCGCCGTGCCGATGATGTACGAGAACTTTCACTCGTACGAGTACATACATTTTACCGTGTATCCATGTTCTCCATTTTCAATTGCTGGCGTGTTTTGACGCCACGTGGAGTCCGTTACAATGACATACTTCACGCTGTTCTCTTTCTTCGCAGGTACGGCCGAAGTACCACTGATGTTGGTAATGGGGGATTCCGTTGGTTAGAAGGAGATAAGTTAAAAACCGTTTGTTATGGACAATGAGGAGAGAGCCTCGAGCGCGGACACACGTCAATCATCCGTGGCACGTTACGGGCCACTTCTATATACTGTTTCCATAGGGTTAACCTGCGCCAGCGCTCGGACTCACTTCGACCTTTATTTAAAAACATATAGTTTTACAAAGCGTTTGAACAGTTTAGTTCACACAAATATTATTAGACATTAGGTTTAACATTTAAGTTATGCATTATAGTCTAGAGTTGCACTTTTAGATAGCTCTTAAATTAGTTAGTTTAAGCTTATTTATTACGGTTTTACATTGTGGTGAAGTAAGTATTAGTACCTATATAAATAAACCTGTATTCGTGTATCAAGTAGTAATAAATCAACATTCAATCTAGTAACATCTTTGTTTTAATATCAACCTCCCTTCATGGCGACCCGTGCCATTTTTGGAGCGTACGACGAAGTGTCTCAAGTTGCGGTGCCGAGCGCGTGATTAAGGTACTCATCATGGAAAATTTATTAGCCACGAGTCACGTACTGAGTCGGTTGTTTAACACTAATTTATTTGGGAAGAAATTTATTACATATTTCCATCAAAATGGGCAAAGAACAATCCAAGCAGGAGGAAATAGTAATTGCTCAGAACGCTTCGGGTGGAAGTAACTCAGCGTCGGCAGCGGCAGATCTTAAAGTCCATGCCAGTACTACAAATATTCTATTGGTGGTCATCATCACGCTTATGACCTTGGCAGGACTATATGGTATGTACAAAGCGTATAAAAAAAACCCACAGAAAGTGGATGCAGCGAGAGATTACATTGAACGAGTTGAGGAAATCTTTTCGTCTACGTTTCAGCAACGCTCAGCGAGTCCCTGGACAGGACACAACGAAAGTCGAAGTAGTGTAGTGCGGTTTAAAATGTGAAAGTGCATTATAAAGTGCGGTTATTATTATTTTAAGTGTCCCAACGTATTGCGGACATTAGATAAAAATAAATATATTCCTAAAGACATTAAGTGTATAATTATCAGTAATTATTATAATCAATTATTATTTTATAACAAATACCCATATTATTTTTAATGGTATTTAAATAACACATTTTTTTTTCTCGAGCATAAGTTATGTGATTACGAGAGTTTACATTCCGATGTCCAAATACGGCCGTCCTGGTGTCCCCTACTACGTGACTTATGGAAACTAGGTATGTAATTTTTGTTAATTATTGTTGAATTATATAGGGAATGGAAAATGAATTAATAAAATGTTTAAAGGATATTGAAAATGTTAAAAAATATTTAGTAAAGAAAGGAAAATCAAGATTTTTAGGTAATTGTATAAAAAATAAAATAAGTGAAACAGAAGAAATTTTTCATCTAAACATCAGTTTTAAGTTCTGTTACAAGCCTATCGTCAACAACTCCGAAATGGGGATATCCGTAGGAGATTTAGGGTGACTCACATAGCCCACAGGATTAGCAAGTTGAAATGACAGTGGGCAGGACACATAGTCATTTAATCATTTCATTTATTCATAACCCAGGTGTTATACATAGTAAGTCATTTCAGGTATAGTTTAGGTTAGGGGTTTTACAAAGTATGGTTGCAGCAAAAGGTGAACCCTGACATCGAAACTAGTAAAAATACGTATTTTCAATGTCAGTGATTCCTCGACGCTATGAACAAAACTAAAAGTGACACAGTTTTACAGATTACAAGTGCATAATTAGGATCATGAACAAATTTCTTAAAATAACAATAAGAAAAAAAACACACACACACACACCACGCGCGTGTATGTGCGCGTGTGTGTGTGTGTGTATGTGTGTGTGTCTGTATGTGTGTTGTGTGTGTGTTGTGTTGTGTGTGTGTGTGTGTGTGTGTGTGGTGTGTGTGTGTGTGTGTGTGTGTGTGTGCGTGTGCGTGTGCGTGTGTATTATTTTAACAAATTCTCTGTATCGATATACGACATTTTCAGTAAGCAAGAAGTGGTTTTCTTTTTAACTTCAAATGTATTAAGAGGATATATATGTGCAATTTTGTGTATACTATTATATAATTTGGAAGAGAGGGCTAGAAATTGACGTTTAGCAAAAGCTGTTCGGCATTTTATTGATGGACATACATGTGTTGAAGCTCTTCGATGAGTGAGGATATTTGCATCCAAGGGAAGTGAGCATGTTTACGCAATATACTGCGAAGAATATATAGTTGCCTTACTGTTAGGACTTGGCATTCAGAGTATAACAAGTTGTGGAATGTCGAATACGTTTGTGAGTCAAATCTTTAAAATGGTTCTTTGAGCTCTCTCCAAATTCATCATCACGGTACTGCCAGCCCCTCCCCAGATCGGAATACAGTACGACAAAACAGATTGGCATAAGGCAAGATATATAGTTTTTTACTGTTTCTTGGTCGACCAAGTGCCGTATTGTCTTAAATATATAAATTAATTTTCGCACTCTACCATTCAGGGCTTCGATTTGTGTGTGCCATTTCAAGTTGCAATCAAATATACCCCGAGGTATTTCACATTATAAGTAATGTTGAGTGGGCTACAGCCACACGATACTGAAGGAAAGTTGCAAGTGTGGATGATTATATTACAGGACGCTAATGGTGGTGAGGAAGCAGCGGTCACATAAAAAGGAGGATATGCGTCTTATTTAAGTTTAAAGTGAGAAGGTTTGTGGAGAGCCAGGTCATTACAGTTTCCAGAGCATCTTGAGTGTGCTGCTTGGCGCTCAACCAGTCCTTGCCATAAGTCAAAAGTGCTGTGTCGTCTGCGTAAGCAAAGACGCTACAATTAGGTATTTTAAGATGACAAAGTTCATTGACGTATATCTGGAAGAGAGTCGGCCCCAGTATGCTGCCTTGAGGAATGCCATAATCAATAGACCGAATGCTGCTAATGTACGGACCTACCTTAACGAACTGTTCCCTGTGTGTGAGATAGCTCTGGAAAAAATTTAGTTCGCGTCCACGAATGCCAAGACTTCCATCTTTTTTATCAAGATGGAAATTGAGACCGTGTCAAAGGCCCTGGAAAGGTCAAGAAAGACTCCGAAACACTTTTTTTTACTATCAAGCTTATCAACTACTTCACTGGTGAAACTTGCAATGGCGTCTTCAGTTGATATGCCAGATCTGAATCCAAATTGATTTTTTGCTATTAAATTATATTTGTCTAAAAATTTTACTAGGGCATTATTTAATATCCTTTCCAAGACCTTCGAAATAACGGGCAATATTGATATCGGTCTATAATTTGCACACACACTCCTATCACCCTGCTTGTAAATGGGACTCACAAGCGCTCTCTTTAAAGCCCTAGGAAAAATACCAGTGGAAATTGAAAGGTTACAAACATGTGTTATGGGCGGTATAAGAACGTTTCTGGATAATTTTATCACAGTAGTAGATAGTGCATAGAACCTATGGCCGATGGGGCGGCAAAGGTTCCCCGTAAGCCGACCCGGTTTTATGCCTAAAATCAATGTAACTATAAAAAGTCACGAACTTTTCAACCGACGACAGGGTCAAGACGAAACCATAGATGATATGATTATACAGCCTTGGTCAAAAGTATTGAGCACCCCACCCAAAGTATGGATTCTCCGAAACTATTGTTTAAATCGGTTTCTATTGTTTCTTATCAGTTACTCGGCCGTAAAAAGGTTAACAAAGACAACAATCAACCTAGTCACAAGTGGTAAACTACCTGGGGTCACAAATTTACAAAAAATCCGGTCGGGTCAGTGTGCATATCAAGCTTGTCGTGGACGTACACATTTTGTTACTGTGATTATTTTAGTGTCAATTTGTGTATTGAGTGACTCTTTATTAAAATGCCTAAAGTTAAAGAGCTTAACCTTGAGCAACGTGTTAAAATTCAAGTTCTCCACGAACAAGGCAAGTCACAAGTTCAAATTGCCGAAATTGTAAAATGTTCAAGACGTGCTGTTCAATACGCCATTCAAAGGCTCATCATCATCATATCGTTGCTAAACAATAATAAGCATAGGATACGTGTTCACAAACATAATTAAGTAGTGAAAACTAGTGTTAGTGCAAATATCAAGAAACTGAGAGGTAACCGGTAACTGTCACTTTCAATTTCAAATTATTGTGAAACATTGTCATCGTTTTTCAAAGGTAATTAGTTTAAATTTTATTGCAAACACATTAGATTTATTAAAACAATTACCTTCCTGATTATAAACCTAAATATCTGAGTGCTTGTCAGACGCGCGAAGAGGTTATCTCAATATAAACATTGAGCCAACCTCCTAATTGATTAACCAACATCTTTATTTATTTGAAGTTTTATATTTAAATAAACACAATGCAGACCCGTGGTGCCGCAGCTCGTGAGCTGGAGTTGGCTTTAAATAAGCCAAAATCTTAGCAGAAAAGCTTGGTTATTCATCTTTTAAGGCTAGTAACTTTAGGTAGTAACTTAAGGTAGGAACTTTAAATTCAGGCATGGTGTACGCGAGTTAGATTTGGCTGGTGAGAAGCTTTCAGCAGACTCTGCAGCTGCTGAAAATTTTATTGAAAAATTTAAAACTGCATCAGAATCCTATGATCCGGAGTTTGTTTATAATGCCGATGAAACTGGCCTTGTTTGGAAAGCATTACCAAAAACCACTTTGGCTTCTAAAAGGGAATCTAGTGCCCCTGGACATAAGGTCAGTAAAGAACGTGTTACAGTGCTTAACTGTGCCAACTCCACTGGAAATCATAAACTACCACTTCTTTTGATAGGAAAATCAAGAAATCCAAGAGCATTTAAAAACGTAAAAAACTTCCACTCTTCTACAAAAGTCAACCCAAGGCCTGGATGACTTCAGCTTTGTTTACCGAATGGTATGATGAAGTGTTTATTCCTGAAGTGAAAAAGCACCAAAAATCGGTGGGAAAAGAAGGCAGTAAGGTGCTTTTAATTGTTGATAACGCACCCACTCATCCTACAGCAGAACTGTTGGAAAGAGAGAATGGGCAGTTTAAAACGACGTTTTTGCCTCCAATGTTACAAGTTTGCTGCAACCCATGAACCAGTCTGTTATTGAAACAATGAAGCGTCATTACAGAAGGCAACTGCTGAGAAAACTGCTGATCGAAGGTGCTGAAGATGAAGAATTGGTTTTGGCAAATCATAGCAAAATAAATTTAAAGGACTGCTGTTACATGGTAGCGGAAGCTTGGAGTTTGGTTACGGCAGTGACGCTAAGACGTGCGTGGAATAAACTGAAAGGCCTACCGTCTGAGAAGAACAAAAAAAAAGAATCTGAAGAAAATGAGAAACAAGAAAATGGAGAGGATGATGATGATGAAGATGCGTTGTCACTAAAGGAAATAAGAAAACTGATTGTAAAAATTCCTGGTTGTACAGAAGTAAGTGCTGAAGATGTAGGAGAGTGGATGGTTTGTGACACGTCTGTCCCTGGTTTTCAAATTCTCAATGACGATGAAATTGTTGTTAGTGTGAGAGAAGATGTTGAAGTGGAAGTGGAAGAAGAATTTTCTGCTGATGTTGAAGTAGACGCTGGACCATCAGCTAGTGAAGCATTTGCCGGCCTCGAGACTGCTTTGAAGTGGATTGAGCGTCAGCCCGAGTGTGACCACTTAAAGAAGAAGAAACTGCTCACCGTCAAGCGAATGCGTGACCTGGCTGCCCGAAAACGGTTGAAGACCGCAAAACAGCTTACATTGACGGAGATGTTTAAAAAACAATGATTTTTATTTCGAAACTTGTACATAAGTACAATTTATTTATATTTAAAACATGTGAAAATATCATGTTTCTTTCATTTAATTCAATAAAAAATTGTGCAATACCAAAATGTAACTTTTTTCTCTCCAATGGCAATTTAAAAAAAAAAACTCCGATTATCCGAATGGGTCCCGGTCCCCATTAATTAGGATAATTGGAGTTCTACTGTAGGTACTTATTAGTAGATTCAGAACGGAACAGACTTCAAGAATTGGTAGATGGGTTTGGCCAGTGCAGCGATGAGTATGTGCATGGTCTTAAACGCATATCCATGCTGGAGCAGGAGCTCCAGGAGGCTCATCACCACATATCAAACATGGAGACAGAGAAGATCGATACTGTAGCGGCCCTGAACCAAAGTCTGTTTAGCGAGTTAGTTGAATGCGCACCCAGCCTAGTTTCTGCTCCACTTAGTACCACTCCAACTGTCATTGTCTTGACCAATGATGTCACACTTAATTCACCAGTTGCAGAAGGTTCATGAAGTGGAAAATATGTTAGGATAAATAAATTTATTAATAAAACTAGGAAATTAATAAAGAGGCAAAAAGGAATACATAAAAATGTTAAATGTATAAATGAGCGCAGACGTTTAGGTGACGAATTATATGTATATTCGATAATGTTTAACAATAATTTACTAAAGCATGAGACTCAAATTAATTTATTTCAATCAGAAATAAATAGTCTTAAAGAACAATTAGTCTTAGAGAATATTACAAATATGTATAATATAAATAAAAAGGAATATGCTGAGCATGTCCTTGCATTGAACCAACTTTTGGGTAGCCCGGACTCAGTCACTGACACTCCGGACTGTCCATCTGAACCAGATGGTTCTCTGATGGGATGTGATACCAGTGTTAGACCTTCACCATGGACATCCAACAATCCTGATAGGTCCTTGGATAGTAAATTATGTAATCAAAGTGATAGCAATATAGTAATGTTTAGCGATGGTATAGGTATAGAGATGGGCCAAATTTTAAGTACTTGGTTGGGACAGCCAGTGCTTAATCATTGTTCACCGGGAGTGTCTTACTCTGAATTGATAAAAAAAATATTGAATTATGCATTTGACAGTAATACAACATTAATAATATTTGTTGGCAACCGTGGTGATGTGATTATTAAATGTTAGTAAAATCATTCTGTTCACATTACCATACAGTAAGAATGTGCCGCAGGAAGAAAACAATATAAGATTTAAATTAAACTTGACATTAGATTCAATAGCTTTTACTAATAATCCATTATTACATTTAATTGTCATTAACAAATTGTTAAATTTTAATTGTTTAGTGACAAAAGAGAACTATTATCTTTCAACTTATTTTAAGGGACAAATAGCAAATTCGCTATCTTATTATTTTAAATATTTAGCCAATAACATGGCTATACAACCTGCTTTTTTGAGCAGAATAAAAATACTTTAAGGACTTTGGAATTTGTTCCAAATCATTTAAATTAGATAATAAGACAATAGAGGCAGACTCTTGCATACCAACAAATATGTATTTGACAACAGAGAACCCAACTAGCAATCATTTAAATGTAGTACATCAGAACATACAAGGGCTCTCTGGCAAAGACCTAGAAGTAGGATTATTTTTAGTACATAAAAATGTACATGTATTATGTCTTACTGAACACTGGATTAGGAAAAATAATTGTTATATTAATATAGATAATTATAAGGATGGTAGTTTGTTTATGAGAGTGTCTGCTATTATAGGTGGATCACTTATACTATTACAAGAAAATTTAAAATTTAAAGAACGCAAAGATATTGTCCAACACTATTGAGCGAACTATTGAGCTTTCCTGTATAGAGCTTGAGCAGTTTATTATAGTATGTGTATACAGACCTCCATCTTCTGATTTTAACTTGTTTGAGACCAGTATGGAAGAAGTTCTAAAAAAGGTTTGTAAATCAACCAAGAAGGTAATTGTATGTGGAGACTTCAACATAAATATTTTAGAATCATCCCAAAGCTCAGTCAGGTTCATTAATCTATTTAAGTCTTTTAATTTAAATAATCAATTTGCTGAGCCTACAAGAGCTACTCCTACTACAGCTACCTGCTTAGATAACATTTTTTGTGATAATGGTCAAAATCGAGCCGGATTCTACGGATGGGACAGCTTGACTACGCGGCACAAAAACAATATGATCGCCGCATTCTATTTTTAGAACTCATAAACGTGCAGTTTTTTTGTGAGTTATTAAAAGAAATAAGTTATCAGTGGTAGAAAAGAGAGAAGAAAAGTACAAAGTCTGTTATAAAGTCGATATATATATTATAAGCAGAACG
Source organism: Leucinodes orbonalis (assembly GCA_019425675.1). Taxonomy (NCBI): domain Eukaryota; kingdom Metazoa; phylum Arthropoda; class Insecta; order Lepidoptera; family Crambidae; genus Leucinodes; species Leucinodes orbonalis. The sequence continues at coordinate 19,264 of PQWD01008918.1, read as the reverse complement.
TATGGAAGGCAAAGTCTCCCCACCCCAAGCCCTATATAAGCGATGGCTCAGTCGAGCGCGCTCTCTTTTCGCTCCTCGCTCTTCAGGTGGTAAGCTTGTCGGTGGTTGTGATTTTGCGCTCCATACATACCCAGTGTTTTATATTTGTGTGTAAATTTGATTTTAAGAGTAAACGGTTGTTTATTTCAGTTGTTAATTTTGTAAATAGTTAATTTCATTTGTAATAGTTTCCCAATAAAGTTAATTAGATTTAGGTTAGTATCGAATTGTATTTTTTTATTTAAACTACCTTCCTGATTCCTAAAATCAGAAGTGGGATAGGATTTAGCCCACATATTTGCCTTGAGATTTAAGTAACAACCGTTGACCCTTAAAATATTTTAAGTGCTTTTTGTGTGCGTTTTCGTTTATAATGCCGTCCGATCGCCGTGACCAGTCTCCACTGCGACGCCACAGACGTTCGCGTTCACGCTCGCGCCCTGATATATCGTGTTCTCGTTCGCGTTATAACAAACCCCGACACGATAGATCGCATTCGCGCTTTAGGTCTCGTTCAAGCTCGCGTCATAGTCGTTCGCGGTCGTATTCCCGACATAATAGACCGCGTTCACGCCATAATAAATCGTATAACGAAAAGTCACGGTCACGATCACGTTCTCATCACAGAAGGATGCGTTCTCGACGTGGTAACTCGCGTGATATTGACAGTCGACATGTTCGTGAAAAATCCAAGTCGCATTCAACTAGTTCACATCGCAGTCAAATAAAATCTCAAACCTACCCTCATGATTTCGGTTAAAGGTGTGCTAGGTTCAATTATGTCGCGGTTAGCTGCTATTGAGGAGAATACAGCTAGTGCTTCGCACGTACCTTCTTCGGTTTGTAACGACACACCTCCAATAGATAAAAGTCCCAACGCCACGGCTCGTGCGATAGTTGACGCATTAGGAACGTTAACGAAGGCTAAGAATAACAACTATTACGTCTCAAATTTTGACCCGTCTGTAAATAATTTTGAAGTTTGGTGCGACGAAGTTGATAGGGCTAGGTGTATAAATCGTTGGGACGATTTTGAGTGCTTTTCCCGCGTAGCTCATTGCTTGAAAGGTGACGCGAAAACCTGGTTGAATGATTGGGCTACCAACGACAGATCGTGGTCAAATTTTGTTAAAGAATTTAAATCTTTATGCCCACAGAAAGTTAGTTACGCTCAAATCTTACATGAGTTATTAATCTAACGTCAGATAAGTTTTTCGTACGCAGAATACGCACGTCGTTCACTATTACGTTTACGGGTAGTCAAAGGTCTAAGCGATGAACTTATAGTCGATATAGTGATCTACGGTATTAGCGATATACAGGTGCGTGCGGCGGCAACTAACGCTAATCTTACTACGGAAAGCTGGTTTCATTTCTAGCTACTACGTTAAACCTACCCGCAAGATCGATTGTCGGAATTTAAATAAAACTGTGCATCCTAATCCTCGTACAAATAGAAATAATGGTAGTAGTTTCTTTAGATCTGAGACCAAGTGTTTTATTTGCGGTCAACTGGGGCATTTTAAAAGCGCGTGTCCTAAAAGGACTAATAGTAACTCTAAGACCGATTCCAAGCAGGTATGCTCTTTTTGTAAGAAACAAGGGCACAATGAAGGTGTATGTTTTGCCAAGATACGGTCAGAAGCTCAGAACGGTAATAATAGTCAGCGTAAGGTCAACCTATGTAACTCGTATACAGCAAAGGGTAACAGCGATATCAGTACAGCGGTAATTCAAGGAATACCAGTTGATTCTTATTGATAGTGGTGCGCTTAACGTATCCCTAATCTCATCTGCAGTGGTAGATCATTTTTCTGGACCGCGAAAACAAATTAGTTGTTCATTAAAGGGTTTAGGCGGTAGAGAGTTCGTTGCTCGCGAATATGTTACCTTGACAGTAGAGTTCAGTAATATTGCACTTGAGGTTGATCTAGTTATTGTACCTGCATCATATATGAGTACACCAGTTATTATAGGTACGGACGTACTTAATCGTGATGGCGTTACGTTTATTCGTACAAATCATAGGCAATACTTAACACACGCGTCAGATAGCAAATTCAGCGTAAACACGATAGGTACTGGTAATGAGAAAATCAATACACCCCTTATAGGTGCGGAATTGGTTAAGTTGATGGCTGTTGTAGATGAATTCTCACAATTTTTGATATCAGGAACGGCAACAACAACAGTAAATACTGGCAAAATGTCCATCAACTTAACAAGTGATACACCTGTAGCGTATCACCCATATCGCTTGTCCCACCAAGAAAAACTTAAAGTTCGTGAGATATGTCAAGACTTACTCGATAAAAAAATCATTAGGGAATCGAATTCCGAGTACGCTAGTCCGGTCATTTTAGTGAAGAAAAAGGACGGTTCAGATAGAATGTGTGTAGACTTTCGTGCGCTGAACCGTATTACCGTCAGGGATCGGTATCCCTTACCTCTGATCGATGATCATATTGATCGACTTGGGAGCTCGAAATTCTTTACATCATTAGATATGGCGTCAGGCTTTCATCAGATCCCTATAGATGAGGAATCGATTCATAAAACCGGTTTTGTTACTACCGAAGCCCATTATGAGTACTTAAAAATGCCATATGGTTTATGTAATTCTCCTACCGTCTATCAGCGGATCATTAATAATACCCTACGTAAATTCCTTGAAGCTGGAAGCGTTCTAGTGTACATAGATGACATTCTGTTGCTGAGCATGACCGTTGATGAGGGTATTTCATTATTGCGTGATGTCCTGAAAACTCTAACCGAGGCAGGGTTCTCTATTAACGTACGTAAATGTTCTTTCCTTACTACCAAAGTGGAGTATCTCGGCCGCGTTATTAGTCATGGTCAGGTTAGACCGAGCCCGCATAAAATTGAAGCGTTAGCAAACTCACCTACCCCCACTAACGTTAGACAGGTGCGCCAGTTCCTTGGTCTCGCGGGGTATTTCAGGCGTTACATTAAGGGTTACGCTTCGAAAACCGCGTGTATTTCACGGCTTACAAAGAAAGATGTGAAATTCGAGTGGGGGCCTGATCAAAATCGAGTTCGACAAGACCTTATTACACAATTGACCGGTGAGCCTATCCTTACAATCTTTGATCCAAACCTCCCCACCGAATTACACACGGACGCTAGCAGTGTAGGATACGGCGCTGTGCTTATGCAAGTACATGTTGACGGTAGCAAACGGGTTATAGCTTACTTTAGTAAGGCCACACAGGGTGCGGAGGCGAAATATCACTCGTACGAGTTGGAAACGCTGGCTGTCATCAGGGCACTGCAACACTTCCGTCATTATCTTATCGGGATTAATTTTAAAATCGTAACGGATTGCAATGCCTTGAAGGCAACAGAGCGTAAGAAGGATCTCCTTCCACGAGTTGCACGCTGGTGGATCTATATGCAAGATTTTAACTTTGAAATTCAATACAGAAAGGGCGTGATGATGAGTCATGCGGACTACTTAAGCAGAAATCCACCAGCGTTGCAAGTGAATAACATCGAACGCCCATTAAATTGGGCACAGATGGCCCAATCTGCTGATTTGGAGACTCTTGAGCTCATCCAAAAGCTTAGAGATGGTTCTTTAGATTCCAATCGGTATGTGTGTCAGAATGATGTCCTTTACTACCGCTATTCACCAGTGGGTGAAGAAGCGCGTTTACTCTGCTATATCCCAAAAGGACACAGGCTCAGTCTACTGCGAATCTTTCACGATGAGCATGAGCACATCGGGGCCGAAAAGACTTACAACTTAATTTTAAAATATTTCTGGTTTCCAGGTTTAAAAAGATTTGTTCATAAATACACTTCTCATTGCCTCGTTTGCATTTCTAAGAAACGTGTCCCTAGAGCTACTCGCCAACCGATTACATCGTGGGAAAAAGTTGATGTCCCTTTTGACACGGTTCATGTAGATGTGCTGGGTCCCCTACCTGAATCTAATGGCTACAAATTTGTCTTTATTTTAGTCGATTCATTCACTAAGTTTTCATTGCTTTATCCTATGTACCGGCAAGACACACATGAACTTAAACGTGTCTTTAATAACGCCATTTCATTATTTGGTACTCCAAAGCTAATAGTTTGTGATCATGGTCGAATGTTTGAAGCGTCAGCCTTCACTAGTTGGATGTCCGATATGGGCTGTGATATCCATTACATAACGCCCGAAATGCACCACTCTAATGGGCAAGCCGAGCGTTATGTAAGGACTGTTCTTAACTTAATTCGTATCGAAAGTAGTAATAAGAAATCAATTTGGTCTGATGCTTTATGTAAAATTCAATTAGTTTTAAACATAACTAAACAGAAAACCACAGGGTACTCTGCTTTGTATTTGTTAATTGGCACAAACGCGACCACTCCTGTGATTCGTGCGCTAGTACGCGACATCGCTATGGAAACTTCGAGTCCAAATCGCGAGGCTATAAGGGAACTCGGCAGAAGCACTGCAAAGGCGTCACTGGATAGAAATCAGGCGAGCCAAGATGTTCGAGTTAACCGACAGAGGCACCCACCTAGAAAATTCCAGATCAACGATCAAGTATTTGTGATAAAATACTCGCAGTCCGTGGGAAAACTAGACTCTGGCATGAGAGGTCCATACCGTGTTACCAAAGTGCTGCCAAGTGATCGTTACGAACTAAAGTTATTGAGCGGAGCCAGAGGCAAAACAACGCAGGCTGCAGCTCAATACATGGTTCCCTGGAAAGGCGAATGGTGCCCTGAGAGTTGCGCTGCGTTCTTTGAAAGTAAGTTTGCACCTAAACGAACGTTTTTATGTGATTTTTATGTTACAGTAGCGCTCATGACGTATAGATGCGTATGAGTGCGAGAAGTATGTTCGCCCTGCGGCCCAGCATACTCCCGAGCGGCGCATAATACCAGTTGTTGGCAGATGCAACACGCTTGGCGGGTGTTGTCCCGGAAGTCGTGTTCTTTGAATGCGCATCAGGCTTAGTCCTGGCGGGTGTTGTCCCGGAAGTCGTGTTCTTTGAATGCGCATCAGGCTTAGTCCTGGCGGGTGTTGTCCCGGAAGTCGCGTTCTTTGAATGCGCATCAGGCTTAGTCCTGGCAGGCGTAGTCCTGGTTCACGTTTTAAACGTGGGAACTTGTACAAGTTCAAGTATGAGCATGTGTGATATCATGTGAGGAGATGTATGAATACTTTTGAAAGCAAAGTACTTATATTGTTATTTGAAAGTTATTTTGCATGAGGGCCTTGTAAGTGTGATGAACGATAGAGAAGGCCGTGGTGTACATTTCCTATATTTATAACAGCTCAATTTTTTTTCGATAACAGATAACGCTGAAGACGATGTCGGTGAACCTTCGTGTGCTCTTTCTAGCCCCGCTGATGCAAGCAAAGACGGAGAACCGAGTCCGGCCGTCCTTGCCAGTTCCCCGGGAGAAGACGTCTTTGCCAGCGCGGCCGAGGACGGCGCACGATCAGGAGGGGCCGTATAAGCAGAACGTATGGAAGGCAAAGTCTCCCCACCCCAAGCCTATATAAGCGATGGCTCAGTCGAGCGCGCTCTCTTTTCGCTCCTCGCTCTTCAGGTGGTAAGCTTGTCGGTGGTTGTGATTTTGCGCTCCATACATACCCAGTGTTTTATTTGTGTGTAAATTTGATTTTAAGAGTAAACGGTTGTTTATTTCAGTTGTTAATTTTGTAAATAGTTAATTTCATTTGTAATAGTTTCCCAATAAAGTTAATTAGATTTAGGTTAGTATCGAATTGTATTTTTTTATTTAAACTACCTTCCTGATTCCTAAACTACTCATTACAAAAAACCATGAACACATATTTCATGCATTGTCTTACAGGCAAACTCATAAAGAAAAGTCACCGAAATGTTAGTAAGATAATAATACGAATTTTCAAATATATCCAGTGTGCCATCTTAGCCCTCTTGGGGCTAGATCTAGCAGTTTTAGTGAACTCCTTTTTTAACTATTTCATCCCAAAAGGTCAAATAGCACTTTTTCGATAACTTGAAAATATTACTTCGCTATAGTAATAACTACTTTTTTGCTATTTCATCTCGAAGCCGTTTTAGAGTTACTGTGTTTATTTTAGCATTTTTGTATCATAAGTTTGTATTACTTCTTATAATTGCACTGCATCTGCAACTCTATTTATGCAGCCACATACAACCCGTGGCATTAAAAAAACAGGTGACTATGCTTTTTCTGGGCAAGCTCGCTCCATGTTAGAGCACGTCTCTTCCCTAGGATAGTCTGTGCTCAAGAGTGAGCCCATCAGAAAAAAACGTGAGCGAAAACACATAACAAAAAAAACATTACGTTTTTACTTATTGAAACCATAAATCAATTTTGTTGCGAATCAGATTTTACAAGCGGGTCACTGCCGGCTTAGCAAATTGGTCTTGAAGAAGCAATCGCAATAATATTGTGTTACTTTCCCTGCAACATGAATTAATATAGTATGATTAATTGTCTGGCTTTCGCTCGCAACGCTGCCCATTTTATTGGAAACGGACAAACTTCTGTAATTAACACCATGATTCGAGAATAAATGCATGTTGTGTAGGACATACATTCACAATCCGGGCGGGGATTATTTTATGATTCAAGTCTGAGACGAAGTAAATCTTTAATAAATGGCTAGTGTCTGTCGTAATAAGTGGCCCAAAAATTTGATCATAGTTTAGTTGGCTATAAAGGTCTTATAATTATTTTGCTATTGAAGAATTTAACTCCACTACTTAAATGACTTTCTTTTCTATTAGTACAAAAATATGAGCTTGATCATGTCTGTTTGTATAAGTCTGGATTTTATCTGTTGTCTCATGTGACGGGCGCAGAGCAGTATTGACGGAAAAATAATAGCTACTTACTGTTATTAATTTCCTTCAACGTTGCTTCTGTCATGGTCAGGTGTATCACTTACCACTAGGTTAGCGAACTGACCGTCCCGTTCACTTATAGCATAAAATAAAAATAGATAAAATTATATACGAATGCTTATCAGTTGTTTAGTACCGAGAATAAAAGGTCCTTCCTCAAATTGGGACGAGACGATGCTGTGTCAACGTGTGTTAAAAAAAATATAAAAAAACGGATGAAAGCGCTTTTATATTCAACATGACCTTTTATATGTAGGTTACTCCTATATTTAATTACATAAAATATACACCTGTGTTGATTTAATTACGTTTGCGGTAATTGTATTAATCGTGTCCACTTGAAGCCCCATATCTCTCTCATCATGGAAGCGCTTAATTAAATAAATTCCGCCCCTCGGGAACTACTCGTCACAACGAAGCAGGCCTTCCGGAGGCAACCTCATTTCCCCAGTTCAATATATTTCAATTTTTATGAAAATGTATGAGTATAAACCTACCTCAAATTAGTTAGTTACAGTCCTCTGTGCAGAGCGTGCATGGAGAAGGAGGAAACGGTGGGCGCATGTGCTTCTTAAGTGCACAACCCAGATCCGCAGGGAGACTATCGACTCACCGGTAACAGGCGCAGATGCCCTGAGGAGACCGGGAACACTATCTGCTTTTGGAGGGAGGTGAGCTGGCTGGAGTGACCAGAAGGCCGCCATGGCTCACGCACAATGGTCCAATGCACGGACTAAGTGCGGAAACCAACCCTACTAACATAGAACATAGATAGATAATAAATCTTGGCATAGGAAGTGTAGGACAACCTTCAATATTTCGCCAAATAATTGTGAATAAAGGACACGCCCCAAGATTGGATGCTGTTGGATGCTCGTATTTAAAAGATGACAAGACTCAAGTAAATGTTCGAATATTGTTAATTGACTAATGAATCATGAATGTCATGATGGACATGGTCGGGCAACCTGGTTAATGTAGCGGGTAGCAGATGGATGTCAAGTGCTAGGGCTCGGCCCGCGTGGCAGTCATTGAGGGAGGCCTTCGTTCAGCAGTGGACTTTTTAGGCAGTAATGATATGAAAAGAATGAAAAATAACTCAATGCTGACGTTCTTTAAAATAACACAATTATGTAAATATAATAGACGACGCTGAAGCTAAAAATGTCTTCTTTTGAAGGTGTTAAAAGGGTATATAAGCCTTAGTCGTTCACAAGGGCCCAGCCCAGTGCTGCTTGACCGACTTCACGCACAGTCTTTGAATTCCTTCGTAGGCTACAGGTTTTCCTTCACCGTAAGAAAGGCGGGGAAACGTACAGTTAATTTCAAAAATTTCAAAATTCATGGGTACTTGACGGGATTTGTACCTGCGCCAACCAGGTCGAAGGCAACACCTACCTACAATCAAATATCTGAATGCTTCACCTTAATTTGGTTAGAAATGTGCTCTTTCAACCCTTTTGTGGGTCTTTCGGGGACGTATCTCTGTTGGCTGCCGATTGCTTTCACTGCTCTACCGGACAAGTAGCGAGCGAAGACGGCTATCAGACTGAAAATGATTTAAGCCCAAGGGCGTAAAAAAATGGGATTCTGAGTTCGGTTTCTAGCGTTGACGGGACGGATAAGTAACACAGTTCAATTATGTTTGAGACGCGACTATTTGCTGGTCACGAGAATATCAACTGAGACTTAATATATTACTATGTACAGTATATTTATTTTCATCAAAAACTACTACTAACGCCATCTGGTGGCATTATGGTGAACTAATTTAACTCAAAGCAAGTAAATTTAATGTTTTCACAAAAAAAAAATAATTCTTAAAAAGAGACTATACATTTTCATGCTCTGGTTTTAAACATTTCCAACGAAATAATATTATTGGAATTAATATTTTTGTAACATTCGTTATTGTTAGAGTCCATTGCTTTTGTTCCAAATGTTATTTTTATGTAAAAAATTTTTGTTATAATACCTCCGTCAAATATATTGAAATGTAGGCATTTTTTTCTTATTGAATAAATATGAACGAGTATAATTTCATCCTAAGCCAATAGAAAACTGTACATTTACGAATCGAAATAAAAAATTAATAATACATATAACAGTGACTCCTTACGAGAAAACTGAATTGTTAGATAAATACGATATGGAAATGTCATATTTTGTTGTCGTCATTTTTAGGGTTCCGTAGCCAAATGGTAAAAAACGGAACCCTTATAGATTCGTCAAGTCTGTCTGTCCGTCCGTATGTCATACCATTTTTCCTCGAAACTATAAGCACTTCACTATTCGAACTTTGTAAGTATATGTCATCTTTGAACCGCTTTTATATGGTTTTGACTATTACGTATTTTGGGGTTCCCCGTAGTACATTAAAAATAAATAAATATCCACTGACATTTACACAGCGCCATCTAATCCCAAGTTAAGCGTGAAGCCTGTATTATGGTACTAAACAACGGATAAAATACTTATATACTTTTTTTTTTGTAAAATACATACATATTATACATAGAAAACACCCAGACCATTACAAACAGACATGTTCATGCACACAAATGTTTGTACTGCCCGGGGATCGAACCCGGAACCCTTGGTATTGCAGCCGACCTCTCAACCGCAACACCAAATGAGTCGTCAAACATTAAACGGAACATTAAACGGAAACTCAAAATTTTGTTTTCATTTTAGCCCCACGTAGGGTATCAATATGTAGATCTTAAAAAAATACATTGAGGATTCTATTATCATTTTTTTATATTGAATAGTTTGCGCGAAGACACTTCCAAAGTTCAAAAAAGTGTGTTGTAAAGTAACATAAAATACCTGCTGCTGCGGATCCCTCCACGGGCGGGACCGACTCGCGCATTGCCATTTTTTTATTTGCGTTCTAAAACTGTTTGAACAAACTGTCGGTTTCACGAACTTACTTCGTCCCTTGCTTATATAGTTTGTTTCAAGGAGAATTGTAATAACTTCCTTTAGTCCATTTTTTATGTGAATCTACTAAAAATATATCGAAGTATTGCGAAGCAATTACGTGCAAGCGTAAGTAACTTAAATATGCACCGTTTTTACTAATTTCCATTGAGTGAAATTAACGTAATTGACTAAAAAATAAATAAAAATATTTTCCAAAATTTAACTAAATCTGGAATTTTAAATTCAAGTTCATGAAGCTCTCTGCTTATATTTTTCATGGCTTTCACCATCAGAGTTGGCCACTTGCTCGTGAAACTGTGATCGATCCGAAAAAGGCTATTTGAGATCGGCACTTTCATTACTTGTCACCTCTGCGACTGTGTAAATTCCATCAACGTAGGTATATGCCATTCGAAAAATTGCTATTCAGCAATAAAGCACATAATATCTCAAATTAGCGATCAGTCAAGAAAAAATATTTTTTATTATAAGCTCTTATTTAACTTGCAATGTAACATACATTCGGTGGAATCTTACAACTTAAATTTAATACGTAGCTAGTGAAATTAGCGGGTTATGAGACCTTGCATCTATTGTCTTGGTTTTCGGGCGCAGTGGCATTGACGGATAATAACTGTCTATCAGTAGTTGGTGTCCTTCAATGCCGCTCTGTGATGGTCATCGTATCACTGACCTGACCGTTCTGTTCACTTACAACATAAGGAAATAATTTTAAACACGACTCCACAGCATAATCATCATCATCAGCTCATTAAACGTCCCCACGAGGGCACGAGCCTACCCGTATAGGGTGATTATCCATAGTCGTCCACGCGGGCCCAGGCGGATTGGACGACTTCACGCACACCTTTGTATTAATTAATTAACTGTTAAATTAATTTACTAATTAACTGTTAATAACTGGATGATACATTACTACTATATCGCAGACAATCAAATCAATTCCACGAAGTTTCTATTTTTAAGCACTTATCATATTGCGAGCTCAATTATGTTAAAAACTATAGCTGTTGTGTTAAGTATTAGTAATAAATGTTAGTATACATATAGGCAGAAATCCTAATAATAATTATTAACGTTTTCATCAGAAGACACACGTAAGTAGAATTTGTCTTGAGTCTCTCATTAAATTCGAATCCTAAATAATAAGCGTAAGAAGTCTTTGAACTTTCGGACTATTTCAATTTCTGAATATTAAGTATTGAATGAGTTCTACTTTTTTATAATTAAGTAACGTTTAATGGACCCATTTAATTTTTTTACTCCTTAGTATAGCACAGATTTCCCAATACAGGAGATGGGGCAAGCCGCGTTTTTAAGTGCGACAAATGTAAGCTCAACGAGCATACACTGGCTGCCAGTTTACGCTCGTGAGACGAGTCAAGACGCACGATATTAAAAGAAATTACCGTTTTTCCCAAATGCCATCCTGTGCAATTGTAACGTGCCATCATCGCAATGAATCAGTAAATTACCAGAAAATTAATAACTTTTCACAGGTAAGAACCGAAAAGAAATTGCACACTGGACTGCCTATAAACTTGGCGCTTGTCCAGTCTAATTGTATATTCGGATGTCTGTGAGCAATAGCCTGATCAAATTTGCGAATGTATATTATATAAAAAGAAAAAATAACGACCGCTTTATAATTCCAGCTTAGTCGTTTACCCCATCAATCCCAGATGAATTGTAAAATCAGAAAAAGAAAAAATACTAAACAAATAAACTAAAATACACCTAAACACTTAAAAATAAATAATCAAAACTAAAAACATAGTTAAAAGAACTCCTTTTCGGCAAGGACACGAAAATGCTGGCACCCCTGTATGATATGAGGTAATGTCTGGTTACTTCGCAAGGACAAACTACTATACTTGAAGTCAATAACAAAACTCAATAATAATATGGATCAACAATGACAAGGAAAATTCGCAAAAATAACTCAATATTATCTGAAGTCTATTTTGTGAGAGCTTTTTTTCATGAAAATAAAGGAACCATGAAGGCCGTATGTCTGAAATCATCTGAGGTCCGATAAAATAAATTTTTTTTTAGATTTTGCAATTCATCGAGCATCTTCATTTCAAAGTGATAGAATGGGTTTGGCATTCATTATTGTCCTTCAATACTTGCTAGTCCTAACTTGAATTTTAGAAATAGTGAGCTTTACATTTTGATACCGTGGACTAAAAAATAGTGAAATTTGTCTTTCAGATGCCCTGATGAAAAATTCATGCTCTCAAATCTATACGTATGAATAAAATTAGAGTGTCTGTTTGTAATGTTATTTACCGTGTTTTTACTGAATCATATGAATATAATTATATAGTACATACATACAATTAATTAACATTATCTTAAAAAAAATTACTGTCTGTTTGTTCAAAGTTATCTCTGAAATGGCTGGATAAATTTGGACGAGACTTCCTTTGGCCGGTAACTTAAGTGCCTAATAAGGCTACTTTATTATCGAAAAAAAACCTTTTTATTTACAAAAATAATGTAATGTTGTGCGGCCGCACGTCGTTAAGTTGCGGGCATTAACGTGACTCAACGAAGCGATTTTAGGTTTGTTTTACTGCGATAGAATGAATATCTTACAACGCAAGTAATACCGTGGGGCACAACTAGTTTTCAATATAAATAAGGAACCAAGCCCAAGAACACGTGTCACTTTATTCCATATATTTTCAGCAAGAGAGTTGTAACACATAAAAATAATACAAAGGGGAAAGCATTTTCAAAGGAACGTAACGTGTAACAAAGCGGCACTTAACAACAACTTTATCTGTAATAGCAATATGAGGAACATTAGAGTCATTTTAGTTTCCGCGACAGTGAATATCGCTTATTCAAATAGCAGAACTGAAGACAGATTTTTGACAAAATTTTGAATGGAAATCTCGCTGTAATATCGAGGATTTTATGTTATTATTGTATCATATGCTGTAGAATCAAATTTGGTAATTTATACACGGCTAAGTACTTTGTGGCACCAACGCGACGATAATGGTCCTAAAATTTCAATAGATAATGGATAAGTTCATAAATAATTATCCACTGATCTTCACACAGCGCCATCTAGCATATTAAGCGAGGGGCTTGTAATTAGGGTACTAAGCATCTGATAAACATACATACAATATACGTGTACATCATATACATAGAAATACCCAGACCATCACAAACGTCGTCAACGTTAAGTATATTTAAGAGCAACTCAAAATATAAATAAGGATCTGACCAAAAAAGTCGATTGCTAAATTACATACTGAAAATGGAAAATCAAACTCTACCATATATTGAGACAAAAAAAATGACACAATATTTATTTCACTACGTATACCAACTTACTATTTAAATACATTTATTTAGTGAAGTCTCGAAAAAGTGTTAAAGATTTGTCTCTCGATACAAATGGCGTTTAAAATCCGCCATTTTGAATTTATATACTTCTAATGTACCCAGTGACACTCGCGCTTTATAGATAAATCTAAAAACATCTTATATGTTAAAATCCGTGAATCGATTAGGCTTCAGCAGAAAACATAGAAATCTGCATACATACATACGCTTTGAAAAACGTTACCCTCCTTCAGCAGTCGGGTAAAAAAAGTATTACTTTTTAGCAAGAATTAATATTAATTATTTATCCTAATATGCGCAATTTCACAATATCAAATACAAGAGCAAATATAAACGCAAAAAATATCGTATTTATATTATCTTCATTATGTAGTATGTAAGTATTTGCTACATATTTGTATGTAATATATTTTATTACAGCTAGTTATTGGTAAATTTCATCAAGTACATAATACACTTTTCAAGAAATTGAAATATTGGTACGTTAATGGCGGCCATTCTAGCACACAAATTATCTGATAGGTCCCGGAAGTAACCTTACACCAGTCCTGCACGAGTGAGCCAAAGTCTCAATACCGGGTGCTCGAGCCCGGAAACCAATAAGACCCTAACTTGTTAAACTTCCGCGCGCTCGGGCGCACTACTTGATTGAAGGATTTGTTGTGTTGTCCAAATTTAGTGCTTTCGCATACGCGAGCTTCCTTATTGATGGGAGGCGCGCGTGACAAATTACTTCTTTCATTACTCGGAAACGGGGCTTCTTCGGAATACATCTGCTATTTATTGGAATTTCGAATCGTCATATTCTTATCCTGGAACTGGGCATGTTCATGTGTTTGAAGCGCCTCAATACAAAAATGAGGATTTGCTGTTATTTTATGTATTTGTCCTGTAACATATTAATACCTATAATGTGCGATAAGGTACCATATAAACATCTGTTCTGAATCTCCAAGGTTGGACTTTGATGTGTATCCTGGCAAATGTCGAGCGAGGTCTATATTTTCTGGACACGACTTGTTAGTATAGAGTCAATTAATCTTTGCTGTTTGCCAAATGTGTATACTCTCTTAATTGAATCTTTTATCATCTTAACGGATTATGTGTCACTATTTCCTAATTAATATTGTTACAATGATAAAATAGCGGGTAACTGCGAGTCGGACTCGCCTATGAAGGATTCCATAGAACAAGTAATATATTATGAATATTATTATTTACTTAGGCACCTATAACAGATTTATTATTAAAAATTGTGATTCACCGATTGTGACTTTTTATATTGAAATTTGAGTGCGTTTGACTGTGACATATCACCTGATGTAAAGTGACGATGCAGCCTAAGGTTTATCACGCAAACTCATACAACGCCTAGTCACTCCCGCCTTGAAAACCCCTTAATTGTACGTGTCGGGAAACACAAACGCAGGAAGACCATAGTTGCAGTTCGGACGATGAATGGAGAACCGATTTTTTTTACGAATAGATGGTATATCGACAACAAAGTGGTGGAACTCCTCCCTACGGCGAGTTGTCTGATAGAGCTGGTGCTGGAAGGATGAAAATGTGCAATTCCAACGCACTCTCTCCGAAATGCAACCTGTAAACGACGGACAGACACGATACTCAACGGCAATAAAAAACTACGACCGTTATGTATTACTAAGATGTAATTTATAAGGTTAAGTTACATTTTAGTGAAGGTAGGACATATATTTTTTAATACATATTCCATACAAAAACTGGTCGGAATTTGACATACTTTTGATGTTAGCGAGACTCCTTCCGTATTTTTTATACATCCATGATCCCGTATAAAGCCTGTACAATGTACATTATTGGACTCATGTCCCACAAAGATTTCAAAGACCTGTATTCTGTCAACGTTATAATACAAATTATATTAACGTAAGTGCCCTTTAGATGTTTTCGTAAAGTAAATATATGACGAGGTAAATAATATTTATGGTTGTGAACAAAATTAAATTACGCGCTAATGTAACAAACAACTTAGCAGGCTTTCGAATGCCTTTACCGATGGTCTTTATAAATCTTTCGCCACTTGGCATACTAAGGAGCAATCATTAAAGCCTAATTCGGATTTCTTGCTTCACCCAGTTTTCCTGTCATTGACCTTTTTGTTTTCCTGAAGGTTCCAATGTTCTTACTTACCTACGTAAGTAGATACTTACACATTTTCACAGCTACAAAAGCGTTTAATTAAACTTATTAACGTTTAATTAAACGTGTCTTTTATTTACAAAGAAGCGGTTATTTTAAAATTCTACTTATCTACCATGAAATGGTCTTGATGACTTATTTACTCAGCTTGGTGCTCCAAATTTGATTGTAATAGGAAAGAAGGAATAGTACCAATTTTATAATTATTTAAACTTAATTAGGATATCTAAATGGAAATGTATTAGTTATTTTAATAAAATAGTGCTCCTGTGACCTTTAGATACAAGTATACAGTATACAAGTATTTATTCTCCTAGACTTAAATGGCATGAATATATAAGTATTCGCTATAAATACATCTCGTAACTTTTATATTGTTATACCTACTCTTCAACCTTTCGCAGTCCACTAATGACTTAGGTCTTCCTATTTCGCGCCAGATATCCCTGTCTCGCTCTATCATCCAGCCTCCACCAGCGAATTTTCGTAAGTCGTCGGGTCGGAGGTCGTCCTACGCTACGCTTGCCAATATGCGGTCTCCGCCTCACATTTTACACACGGTATATACCTACAAATTTCTATAATCATAATTACTTTACTCACATTATTAAGGTTTGCGCTGTAAAAAAGCCATCAGATCTCATGTAGAGTCAAGCTTATTAATCCACACGGCGTAACTCTACCGACCCTTACTTGAACTAATTCTACAAATTAGTAAATATGTATGGCTTGGCTGTTTCGTTACTTACTTTAGATCAGAAAGAAAATATTCGCATCACCTCCACGACTGGCGAAACGGCGAAGATCTGATATGAAGAATTTATGAAGTTAGGATCGTTAGAGTTAGGTCGTGTAGATTCAGAAGCTGGGCTTTATATGAGATCTGATACCTTTTTCACAGCGCAAACCTTATGTGGCCGTCTGGGCAACATTTCACATGAAATGTTTTGGTGTAGGATCATTGGGATATATTTATTTTATTCCAAATTACAAAAAATAAGCTTTTCTTCATATTTAGCGCCATCTATGATATGTGACACGCACTACAAATAAAACAAACTGCAACAGCTACTGCTTATGCTCGACACAGAGCTTAAGACTTAGTTTAATGTAGCGACTATAGAGGGCGTTGACATCCTTTAAATGACAACAATTTTACAAGAAATAAAACCACAAAATGTTTATGTATTGTTTAGCTGAAATAGTTTAATATATCCAAATATAAAAGTTGAGCAACACAATTTACTTGAGACTGTGACCTAATACCACGTCAATTATTTTACCACTAGATTGAGTTTCTTTTAAGGGTGTCTGCCACCGCTCAAGTGGAACTGCTCATCAATTTCATAAAGACATATTTTGTAAAAATGTAGTAAAAGTAATTACATACCTTCAAATAATACCTGAATCCCTTTACAGGTGGATTTGTGCCCCTCAGTGAGCTGATGATGATGATATAAGTCCTTACTAATAAGTAGAAAGTGCCGAATTCTATCTTTTATCTTATTTCGTAACTTATATAGGTATATATTACCAAAGAACATCATTATAATAAAGGGATTATACCTAAAAAAATATTCATTGCGCTATCACAATTTATTGTGCAATTTTATGATACATTAAGGTCATGTTTAAAAATATAAGTATCGTGGATGTAACAGTGGTGCGAAACATTTTTAATGTTGTCTCATTTTCTTACAGTCAGTGGTTTAAAAAAGGTAATGCAAGTAGATTTGCATTTGAAATTGAGAAATATAAATTAAATACTCGTGATGATAAATCATTAGAATCTTTATGGTAGCAACTTATCATCATTAATCATCATCATCAATCATAAAGGAAAACGATTTCCAGGAAACATTATAATGAATATATCTCACAATATCTGTGACAGCGTGCAGCAGTCGCCAGCTATCGGAGCCGATAACAATTAACGACCAGCCCTCCGACCCTCGCGCCCTTTCGCTCTCACTCTGTCCACAAAGAGATCATAAAATATTGTTTTATGATCACCAACACACCAAACTACATAAGATTATCATTTGAGAAGTAGGCCACCATTTTATAACAAAATGATTAGTGTAGACTGTGTATAATACGGGTATGTATCATTATCAAAACCAGAGTATATTTAGTTTTTGTTTATGGCTAGATGATGTAATGTCAGGGGATATTTATTATTAAATTAAATGAAGCTTAAGCTTCTATTACCCTTTTAAGGTTAAAAGCTTTCGAAGCTTAGAAATGAATGCTGATTCCTGTGGCAAAATAATTAAGTCCAGCATACTATGGAGCGTTTAGAAGGTAACTGACATAACGCAAGTATGCAAGTTGATCTTACTTAAGTTAGAACAAACATCGATTAACAGAAGCTGGGTCTGATTTTGACCCACAAAGTATAGATACTGTGATACCTAAAATAATATAATTAAGTAATCGGTCTATATTAATACATCACATCAGCCCATAGCAGACCATAACTCGACATACAGGACATATAGGATAGGAGACACTTAGTCTCCTATCCTGCGCTCGATATCTAGGTCCTCCACTTTTCTCAAACATCCTCCAAGTCCTTTCGAAGGTCTTATCTCCACCGGGCCGTACCTATCTTTACATTTAATTCTAAAGCATTTTAGTAAATACATGCGGGAATAAGCACCCGACTTAAGCAATTAAATTGTTTACCCACGAGGCATGATAATGTAAGTCCACTGATATGGCAGGGTCGTGTTGCCAAGTGGGGGCAATCGGGTAAGATACCTACAGCGCATCTCTCGCCGCCAGCCAAGCACTGGCAAGGACGCCTAGAGGGCACCTTCAATGAGATAAATCTTGATTAAATTGGGGATTCTTAAAAGAGATGGCGTTTCGCATCGCAATATTTATTTGGAATGTTTAGATGCGCCTAACACATAACGTGTTCACTGTGGACTGTTGCCCTTCGATTTTTATCTTGTTCTATCTATTTACAACAAAATAAACTGTGAAATCCCTTTTGCCAAGTGTCTCTTAATTATTTTATTCATGATGGGCTCTTGAGCACAAACTATCCTAGTGGAAGAGACGTACTCTAAGATAGAGCGAACTTGCCCAGAAAAGTCCTATTCACTTGTTTTTTGAATGCCACAGGGTTGTTTGTGACCGGAAACACAGACGCAGGCAGATCATTTCATCCATTTGGTATACGCACAATTAAAGTAGACGCAAAACGCTACTACTACTATACTAGAGTACTTTGGATTAACAGTGCAAAAAAATTGTTAGATCCTTACTTCTAAAAAAATCCTACGATGAAACTGAATGTTACTTCCACATTTACACATAGTCACACACACATTGACATATACTCTCACACTTTCGATACAATCCGATTTAACCTTAAACACATTAATAACAAATATCTTCTTTTGTTTTTGTATTGATAGTTTTCATTTGTAATTCGTAAATGATTATATCACCCACTCACAACCATATATTCTTTATTTAGCTTAACATAATATTGTCAATTCCGTGATGTTGAGAGCCTGATGCCCTGTACAACAGGTATGCAAATACTTATAACGGGTGTCAGTCTCATACAAACATAAATTGTGTCACTTTATGTTATAATTTTGATTGTATATATTTTTTTATGTTATAAGTGTACAGGACGGTCTGGACGTTCACCTGATGGTAAGTGATACGCCAGACCATGACAGACGGCATTAAAGGAGACCAACAACTGATAGAGTTATATCCTCCATCAATGCCGCACTACGCCGTCACCGAGTCAACAATGTGCGGTCTCTTATACCGGTAATTTCACTAGCTACAGTGCCCTTATTCCGAAACACAAAAGTGCATAA
>PQWD01008917.1:0-20120 GCA_019425675.1 Leucinodes orbonalis | reverse complement strand
GGGGAATTATTGGGGAACTTACTAGTACTTATAAATCCTTAAACGATTTTATGGATTCGCTATTTCCTCCTGTTAAAAAAGGAGAATCCCCTTTTACAGATCATTTTGATACCGATGGGTTTTATTGGAATTATTAATTTAAAAAAAATTAAATTTGTTTATTTTTTTCTATTAGTTTTCGTTTTACGTCTTTTCAAATGCTGCGGCTTTTTTCTAAAATTTTTTGCTGGTTGTTTTGTTTTTGGCTGTATGTTAAATAAATTTGAATCTTCTAAAAAATCAGGTTTGTTTTTTAAGCTTCGATTTTCAGTTAAAATGGTTTTCTTTTCTTTTAAAAGATCATCACCAACATCGTTTTGTTCATAATAATTATCAAAATTTTCCGGTATAGATTTCTCAATTTCTTCAATTTCATTGATAAAATCCACATTTTTTTTCGACTTCAGTTTTTCGTAAACACGCAATTATTTTTTCACTAAAATTGTTACGTTTTAAATTTTTAGTAAAGTTTCGAATTTCTCCTAAATTTACAATTCCAAAGAGCTTTGGTACTTGAAATCCCAGTAATTTGCTTAAATATTTTTCTATGGCGCTATTTATCGAAGAAATTGTGTCTATAGATATACTTTCATTATTACTAAAAGTTGTAATATATTTTGTAATACAAGGATTATCTAGATTATAATGAACATCACGTTGTTCAGATTCTGAAGAAGCAATCAATAAAATATTCTTATTAATTTTCGCTAGAACAGACATTCTATCGGTTAAATTGTCAGATCCACCAAATTTTTGTAGATCTTTGTAATCAGGAATTTGTGAAAATACATTGTATGAAAAAGCATTTTGTAAGGCTATTTGAATTCCAGCCGGGTCTAGAAATTCATTATATCTTCGTATAAGGGAGTTTATAATGTCTTTATACAATGCTTCCATGTTTGGATCAACAATTTTTTCATATAAAATATTTATATGTAAAGTTTTTGTTTTAATTAATAAAAGAAAGAAGTAAATGTATTTCATATTTGTTTTTATTTATTGTTTAATTTATTAAATGTTTCAAATTAGAATAATAATAAAAATACCTTTTTGAATTATATTATATATTATTTATATTATATTATATATTATATTATATATTATTATATATATTATATTATATTATATTATATATATTATATATTATATTATATTATATTATATTATATTATTTATTTATATTATATATATTATATTATATTATATTATATTATATTATATTATATTATATTATATTATATTATATTATATTATATTATATTATATTATATTATATTATATTATATTTATTTATTATATATTATATTATTTATTTATATTATTATATATATTTATATTATATTATATATATTATATATTATTTATATTATATTATATTATTATTATATTTATTATATTAATTAAATTTAATTATGGTATTTGTTGACATGCTTCTTTAAAAAGTAAATCATAAGCATCGTGTTCCAAAAAGAAATTGATTTGTACTCCATTATCACCACCATCATCTTCTTTAAGTGTTACTGAATTTTTTATAGGGCTACCTGCGGCAGCCATAAGAGCGTTAGCGAGAGTTAATTCGAATTTTGATCTTTCAGGTTCAACAAAAGTGGCTACACGGTGAACACAACTTAAATTATCACTTTGAATCAGCAAAGGAACTTCCATGTTAGCATTTATAAAATAATCTTCGTATGTTGAAGAAGGACAAGTATAAAAAACAATTATGTTGTGTTTAGTGTTCATATTGTGAATTGTTTGTAAATTTGTAGCCAACGTGTCAACATTTTTTCCACATTCATCAATATCTATACCTTTAGGAGGTTCAGTTAGTACATTAATTACAAATTCAATGGGTGAATATTTATTAGTTGCTTCGTTGGTAGCTTTTTTGTTCAATTTGTATTCCAATTTGACTCTAACCTTATCAACGGCGGTCTCTATGTCTTCCATTCTCATAGAATATTGATCCCTAGCTTTTTCACTAATATAAATATCCACTGGTACTTTTATTGAATTTATTGGTCCCGCTTTTATAAAGCGATAAAGCATTATAAGACCTAGTAAAGTGATCATGATTGTATTTGTTTTAGTTATTTTTTATATTTATTTAATGAAACTAGTTTCAAAATAAAAATTATTGGTTTAATAAAATATTTTATTTATCTTTCTAGAATTTCTTTATTGGCTTTTTGTCCATATTCGTATTCTTTTTTAAATTTTTCAGTATCCTCAGGCGTATCAAATTTCACCAAATAAAATTTTTTTTATTAGTTTCATCGTCAACAGTGTCTTCAGTTGTACACCAACCCACCCGTTTGTTGTATTAACATTTTTAATAAGTTTATGTCTTGGATTTATGTAATGATTACAACCGAATCTCATAATACTTTCTCTTATCATAACAACTTTAACCATATCACTTTCTTTTTCTTTATTAATCATAATATCACCAGTACCTCGCTCTTCAAATTTTTTCTTTTCATTATTAAAAATAAGTAAAACACATTTTGATTTAAAAAGTACCTCATCTTTCAAATTAGATTCTATAAATTTTTCTTGTAGTCCTTTCAATTCTAAATCTTCTGAAGCTACCACAGGTGTTTCTTCATTCTTTGTAACTGAAGAAGTTAAAAATGAAGAACCTTTTTTATCAGAAGAGGTTTCATTTTTATTTTCTTCTTTTGTATTTTTTTCATCTACAATTTCTTTATCGAAATTTTTATCATTTTTTTCACTTTGCATAAAAAGGGGTTTAAAAAATATTATTTTACACATAAAACCAAAAGACTTCAACTTACCATTATTATTTTTATTATGAATTCACAATGTTATTATATTTACAATGTTATTGAATTTACAATTATTTTATAAGTTACCATACAAGTTACTTAAATTTATAAATAAATACATTAGAAGTTACTTAAATTTATAAAATGACTAAATTTACAATTATATTACATTGTAAAATGACTAAATTTACAATTATATTACATTGTAAAATGAATACATTAGAAGTTACTTAAATCTATAAAATGAATACATTAGAAGTTACTTAAATTTATAATATATATATTACAAGTTACTTAAATTTATAAAAATTTAAACAAGTGCATAAATTTATTTTTAAGGTTTCATAAATTTAAAATTCACTAAGTTTTCTAAATTCATTGGTAGATTTTAAAACATCACACTTAAAAATTAGGGAAATTAAAATCTATGGAAATTTTAACAACTAGATTACAAAAAATTGAAATCAATTTAATTAACTGGAAAATACAATGCAAAAAAAAGAAATTCTTTCTACACTAAGAAAGTTGTATATTTACCAAATTGAATTATCAGAATTAAACTTAAAAAAGACCCATTTTAATTTGAAAATTAGTCAAAAATTAATAATATTCAGTAAATATCTTGAAAATAATTCAGCAATACCAAGAAATTCTTTACAAAAAAAATAAGACTCAATTTATGTTTTTTAAAAAGTAAAATATTTTTTGAATTAAGAAATAATATTTTGCATAAACTCAATTTACTAGAAAAAATGGTAAATTATAAAAAAGATAAAATGTATTGTAAAATACGAAATATAATCATGTACAGAGAAAAAGAGAAAAAGCTATTAAAAATTGAAAATAATTTTAAAGTTTTTAGTAATCTTATAATGAGAAATAATGAACGATCTTTGATTTTATTAAATGAAAGTAAGGTTAAATATGAAATGAGTAGTATTGATTTAAATATTGGGAATGCAACTTCCGTTATAAAAAATCCAGAAATAAAATTTCAAGATATAAAATGTACTTTTGAAAATTATACAAATTTGAAAAATAATTTATGGAAAAGTTCTAACTGTGAAATTAATAAGAAAGATTATTGTCAGTGCAATATTGACAAGACAGAAAATGGAAAAATTGGGTTATTAAACAAAAAAATAAATGTAAACTTGCAAACTAAATAAAGTCATCATAATGAAACTATATGACTCATTAAAAGATCTGTATTCTGATATAGTTAAATTAAAAATTAGTAAAGCTAAAAGAACTACAATATTTCATTAAAGGACAAGAAACGTGTACAGTAAAAAAGATACAAATATTTTAAATTCAAACTCAAAATTAATTTATGTTTTGAGCAAAGGAAATTTAGAGTCTGACAAGAGATTTCTTCTAATGATAAACGACACTCTAGGAGATATTGAAAAATATAAAGACCCAATTGTTGTCAGAATGGGAGTACAATTCATTCTAGCAAGGAAATATGTTGAGGATATAATTTATCTAAAAGAAGAATAAATTAATTGTATATGTTCTTTATCTTTATATTTGTAATATAAATATTTATATTCTTTATCTTTTAATTTAGTAAAGTAGATATTTATGTTCTTTATCTTTTATATTTGTAATATAAATATTTATATTCTTTATCTTTTAATTTAGTAATATAAATATTTATATTCTTTATCTTTTATATTTGTAATATAAATATTTATATTCTTTATCTTTTAATTTAGTAAAGTAGATATTTATATTTTTGGAGAAACATCTGTTTATATCTATATATATTTTAAATAAATCTTTTGTGTATTTGTAAATATATCAGTTGGTTTTACAAATACTCTTTAAAGTTTCTAAAATAACAATGTAATATTCAAATTGTTGCAATTATATTTTATCCCTTGTTTATGCAGAATCAAAAATTATTTATAGTTTTTGAAAATAAGAATTTGTTTGTTTTAAAAAACAAATTTCTCTATACATATGATAGTGATTACAATTTAATAGAAAAACACTTAAATAATTACACAATTATAAAAAAATGCAATAATAAATATTTCTGTTATGATGGATCAAATATATATAAATCTATAGATTTTTTTAATAACAGTTCTCGTGAGGTAATTAGCACTAAAAATAATGTCTATGATTTTTATGTTTACAATGATTTGATATATTATATCTTTTTTATTGACAATAAAATTGTTTTTAACGATATAGAAATTAAATCTTTCTTTTGGTATGATAATTTTTTAGTGTATTCTACAGTGGATGGAACTTATAAATTTGATTTAGTATCTAACATCAATCTTAAATTAAATGATACTTCAGCTTCTTGTATATTGGTTTATAAAGATATTTTAATTTATACAAAAATAGGTCAAATATTTATTGAAACAGAAAAAGGTACTAGATGTTTTCATAAACACGATTTTCCAATTTTAAATATGTTTTTAGATGATAATATGTTGTATATTATGACTGAAGATAATAAATTTAGTATTATTAATATTTATAATGATAATATACGTTATATTTCTGAATTTATAAGTAGAAATATAAATTTATACAAATGGAATGATTTTTTAGTCATTTTAAACGAGTTAGAAGTTGTTTTTTACGACCTTGAAAAATCAACTACTAAAATTTTTTATAATTTACCAAATATCAATATAAAGCACATTAAAAGTGAGAAAGTAGAAGAAATAAAAGGTGTAATAGTTGAACCAGTTTATTTTACACCTAATGTTGCCAATTCGGTTGAAGTTTATAAAAATATAATTTTTTTTATTAATACTAATATTATTTGTAGCATTTACAAGTTTAAAAGATCTTTGGATATTTTTTACACAGGTAAAAGTATTTGTATTGTTTACAAAAACAGAGTAGAAGTTTACAAACTTATAAATGAAAAATTAGTTTTTATAAAAAAATTAAAAAATATAAAAAGTTGTATTGACAATATAATTGAAAGAGAAGATACATTTTTTTTTGTATCGGGAAAAAACTTAATAAAAAACGATATAATAAATTTAGTAGTAGACACCAATTACGAATCTAATTAATAAAAATATTAAATTATTTATTTACAATTACATTAGTTGATTTTTTAGCACTTTATAAAACAATTCGGTCTATTTAAAAAATGAATTGTAAGCTAATCAAAAAAAAAATTTGCACCGCTAGAATGACTTTTCTATAATCGATAATTAGAATATAATTATTAAATTACTATAGTTAAATTGTAAATATAAAGTGTTGATCTAAAATATTTAAATTACCTATCTTTTTTTAGAAGCGCAAATATTAAAATGAGAATTTATTGTAAACTCAGGTATACTAAAATTTGCGCCGCAGGCACAAGGAATTTATTTCTTAGTGGTCAAATGTTATCCTAATGCTTATGACTTCTATTTGTAATTTAACTTAAATGGATAAGTTTATTATTTTTGTCTTATCTATTAGATTACAATTTACTTAACTTTCACAATCAGTAGTTTAAATTCCCTAAATTTTGACTTTTATTTATTTGTAAATTATTTCCACTTTTACGAAATTTGACATATAAACTAAGTTCTTATGATTATTTTTAAAAACAACTAATACAAATTTATTTAATTTTTAACTAATCTTTTTAGTACAAATTTATTTAATTTTTAACTAATCTTTTTAGTACAAATTTTAATATAACTTCTTTAAAATTTTTTAAGTACAAATTTTAACTAATTTTTTAAGTACAAATTTTTACTAATATAATTAATTTGTTAAATCTTTTAAATACAAATTTTAACTAATATATTTAATTTGATAGCAGGGTAATGAAAAAATCAAAACATTGTAGACCTTAAAAGTGATCAAAATCCCGATTTAATTGAAATACTTACTGTGAAGATTACGAATATAATAATTCTAAGACGTTTTATGAATATATACTTATTTTTCTGTTATTTTTAAATATATTTGGTTTAGTTATTGTATTTAAAAAAGACCTGGAAATATGGAAAAAAATTTCAAAATTATTTTAAAATTAATATTTACTTATTTATATTAAGTATAATAATTCTAGTTTTTATTTTTATATTAAATTTTTTTTGATTTTTTAAAAAATTAAGTATTACCTCTTTTTATAAAAAAAATCAATTTAACTTTTTATTTATACAAAAAGAAACATGAGAATTCAAAAATCCATAAGTCAAGCATATTTTAAGTTAAATATATAAAATCGATGTTCACTTTTATTTTTACAAGTACATGTGTGACCAATTAAGTAATTCTAGTCATAAAAAAAGTGCTTTACTAGTATATTAATGAGAAATTTGATTTTTTTTATTTCAAAAATATATTATTTTAATTAACAAACTGTCATTACAATTATTTGTAACGAGTGCTAGTCAATGTGCTTAAAGCTAATTATAAATTGTACACAATTAAAATAGTAAGCTTTTTATATAAAAACTTGTATTTTTATATCTGTTTATTTTTTTATTTTTACTACTAAAAAAACTATTTTTTCTAAGAATGGAAGTATCTTTATTATGACTATATATATAATAATAGTATCTGCTTTCTAATTTTAAAGCAGTTTAAGATGCTAACCTTTACAAAATGCTTATTTGTATTGCAAACTTAAAAACTAATTTTAAAATTTTTTATTATTAGTTGATATCTTAAAAATTTTTATTTAATTAATTGACTATTTTTTACCCTCAATGATCTTATTTTTAATAGCTGAAATATTTTGTAAAAACACTTTTTATTGTTACAGTTATAATAACTCATTATACAACATGGGGCATGTTAGTATCAACAGATTACAATATTAATGATAAAGACGTTATTCAATTTCAGTGTTTTTCAAAAGAGCAAGAGTCTAAAACTTATGATTTTTACAGAGTGTTAGATATTCATGAAGACATAGATTTAGAAATTTTTAAAGACGTCGATTTAAAATATAAACTAATAAATATCTTTATTAACAAAGAAGCTGCCTTTTTTGTTAATAAAACAATATTAAAAAAATTTATAACGGGCAGTTTTTTAGTAAATTTAGATCGTTCACTTTTTATTGACTTTAAAGATGTGAAAACTCAGTTTTTTATAGAAAGGGATGTAGAATTTGAAATATCTAATAATAGAAATAATTCCTTTTGTCCTGAATTGACTGTAGATATTGACAATGAAAAAGGCCAAATATCACAGGTTTTACAATGTATTGCTGGATTTAAAAATGAAAAACAGGAAACAGTGCTCAATTTGAATAAGTTAGAACTATCTTCTTATGACAATTTAAACAGTGATAAAAATTTAGTACCATGCGAAAACCAATTAATTTTTAATTTAGAAGTTAAAACAGCACTAGAAGAGGAAACTTTGACTAAAGAAAAGTGCGTTATTAGAGATTTAAATAATAATAAAGACGTTATAGATACTTCTGAAAAAAATATCGAGCAATGCCCTAAAAATAATGAACATCATTTTGAAGGTTTTTTAAATGCTCAGGATATAAGTTTTATTGACAAAAATAGAGTTTATTTCATTGGTTTTACCTGTGCGTGTTTTGTTGTTGGAGTTTTGGGATTTCATTTTATAAAAAATAAAATTAATTAAATAACTTTAAGATTTTTAATTTATTTAAATAGTAGTACAATGTTTTATAGGATTGCTATTTTTATGTAATTAATATTTAAAAACAAAGTAAATACTTCGTGACGTCATAACGGCTACTAAATTCTGCAGCTTATCTAATAAAACATTGTCAAAATGTAGATCTTTAAAGTGTAACTTAAGCTATTTTGATAGACTAATTTTCAAATTTTAAATAAAATTTATTAGTAAAGTATAATTGTCAGTTTTGCAAATTTATATAAAAAAACTAATAACACTATATTAGAAATAAAATGGTCAAAAATACTTTTTAAGTCTATGAAACTATATGTTTTTTTATACTACCATATGTATTTGATAAAAACATAGATCTCTATGTTTTAAATTACTACTTTTACAATAAAATTAGACATTATAAGAAATGATGGTCAAATTGGTGGTTTAACAAAGTAGATTTGCTACTAAAAAATTTTAAGTATTAATATTTCTAATTAATTTTTATAAATCTTTAATTATCAATATTTCTATATGATTATTCTAAATATTAATAATTTATTTGTAAAAAATTAAAGTACTTATTTTTTTATATGATTATTCCAAATATTAATAATTATAAAAGATATTATAGTACTAATATTCTTATATGATTATTAAATAATTTAAATACTAATTTTTTTATTATTTCGCAAATATTTGCAAAAAATTCTTTAAAACTATAAATTATGTTTATGTTTTAAATATATTTTTAAGTATGTAAATATTTTACGATATAAAAAATTTTATCTATAAAATTAAAATACCCCTTTGAGATATTTGACATGAATTTAAAATTTTTTGTTTTAACTTATTTTGAAACATAGAAATGTTTCTTCTTTATTTTAAATGTCATTATTGATTTCCATTTTGACTTATTTTGAAACATGAAATGTTTACTATCTTTATTTGTCTCCAATTAACATCCTGTCAAATATCATGCCAAATTTTTTATTTTAATTTCTTCTTTATTTTTCATTAGTATAAATTTAATTAAAAAATAGATAGAAAATATAATTAAATGTCAAAAAAGTAAAAATTTTAAAGATAAGTAAAAACCATTTTAAAGTTATTTTTATTGTTTTTCAAAATCAAAACAAACACGCTATGACGTGTACTTTAAAGCATTTTTATTATTTTCAAATTTTTTAGGATGTTTTTATTGAAAGAGCTAAATCAAAGAAGATTTTTATGAGTTATTAGAAAAAGATGAAATAATCATCTATGATGAACAGAACAAAGCTTTTACTAAAATGTGTAGGTATATGTCAGAAAATACATGTAAATTATGTGTTAAAGATTTTGTATTATTAAAACGAAGATTAATGTTTGATTTTAATATACCCGAGTTACCAGTCGCTATTTATTATAGACACTTAATATTACCGAATGATCCTATTAAAAAATTACTATTTGAAATTAATAACATAAAATTTGATTTATTAGAATTAAGAGTTAAAAATATGATTTTAAGTAATAAAATACATGTTTTTATAGAAGACAATCCTAATACTCTAGAATATGATAGAACAATGTCTCTTATGAATATTATTAATAAATTGGATATGAATAATATAAGTTTTGGATGGTATAATGTTTTATTAAATAAAAGGTTGTTTAATTATGTCTGTGATTTGGTAAGATGTAGGAAAATGCCTTTGATTTTTATAAATGGGGAATTTATAGGGACCTTAGAAATATTTGAGGAACTTTTTGTTCAGAAAAAGCTGGACACAATTTTAGAGAATATAAGAAATGTATCATAAAAGTACTTTAAATAAATAAGTTTTGAAATTATAAATTGAGTTTTATGTATCTAAAGATATTTAGATAAAGTTTATAAATGTAAATATATCTTAGATTACCTATTTTATAATTATTCTGTTAACATTAAATTGTTAATAATAACTTGTATTTAAATGCTGTACATAAATATTTTATAGACCTTAATTATAAATCTGTTATTTATGCACTTAAGAAAATCAAATGCATAATTTTTTGTAGACCTTACATTATTATTATATATTATTTTATAGACCTTACATTATTGTTATAAATATTTTGTAGACCTTACATTATTATTATCATTATTTTGTAAACCTTATGTTTTATTATAATTCTGTAAATATTGTGCATAATTACTTGATTTATTTTTTAATTTTTTATGCCCCATGAACGAGAACATGGAAGTTATCAATTGTACAAGAAAATTAGAAAACAAATTGGCCTCTTTAAAACTAAAAAGAAGTCAATTTATAATAAATTTATTAAAAGAAAAATTTAATAATCAATATAAAGAAATTGAACAACTAAATAAAACAATTGAAGAATTTAAAAACAAAGAAAACAAAACTTATGAAGATTTAGAAAATCAGAATAAATTACTAAATGAAGAAAATAATCTTTTAGTTGAAAAAGTTAATTCTTTAAATAAACAAATTGAGTTTATGCAAAAAGAAAAATAATAAATCACTGCATGAAAATGAAAAACATAAAGAAAAATAAAAAACTAAATAAGGAATTGTTAGATTTAAAAAATAAAGAAAATCATAAAGAAGAAATAAAAAAACTAAATAAGGAATTGTTAGATTTAAAAAATAAAGAAAATAAGGAAAGTTTAGATTTAAAAAATAATGAAAATAAGGAATTGTTAGATTTAAAAAATAAGGAAAATAAGGAATTGTTAGATTTAAAAAATAATGAAAATAAGGAAAGTTTAGATTTAGAATTAAGAAATCAATATAATAAATTAATAAAAGAAAATGAGTATATGAAAAAGTTAATAGATTCCCTTGAAAATACAAATATAAAATATCAAAAAGATGTTAATGAAACTTCTAATATTATAAATATATTTGAGAAATTAAATTCTAAATTAGATGAAATGAAAAAAGAGTTAATAAATAAAAACAAAGAAATAAATGAAGAAATTAAACATTTTAAGGATTTTGTAAATGTTAACAACAAAGGAGATTATAATAAGAAGATCTATTAAAAGATAATACAATCAAAATATTAAAAGAAAGTTTGAAAATTAAAGAGAAACTTTTAAATCAAAAATATCAACGAAAAATGAAAACTTTAAGGAAAATTTAGATGTTTTAGAAAATGAAATTTTATATTCTGAAGTACCAAAGTAAAAAAACAAAAAAGTTAAAGAAGAAAAGAAACAAAATGTAAATAGTAAAAAACAAAGAGTGAATGATATAGAAAAGGTAAGGAATTTGAAAAGTAAATGATATAGAAAAAGGTAAGGAATTTGATAAAGTGGTGAAAAATAACACAAATTTGTTATCACAAAAAATGAATTCAAAACCTTTTTTAAATAAAAATAATACTTCATTTTTTGCTAATTTATCTTTTGCAGATTCAAGTCCTGTGCATAAACGATATGACAATTAGAAGAAAATTATAAATTTTTAAATTTACTAGTTATTTTATTTATAATCTCTGTAATACATTTAAAAGATAATTTAATTTTAAACCTATTAAATATTTTCATGTAAAATACAATGGTAGTTTTTAATTAAGAAATTCTGATAATACTTAAAAAAATATTGCATTGATTAAAATTTGTTAAATATTTATTTTAATTTGCTTATCATATTTGAGTAAATATGGACTAGTACTTAGTTAAGGCTACGCTTAAAGAAATACAATGTTATTTGTTAAATAATTAATTTTCCGCTTAATGTAATCTTGTTAGTAGATTTATTTTTAGTTCTTGTAAAACTAAAGTTCAATTTCTTTAGTGTCCTATTTTTTATGCGCATAATTAAAAGATGATAAATTATTAAAGTTTGTTAAATTAAATATATTTATATTTTTCTTAGACTAGAATATTTCTTATTTGAATAATTAGATGAAATAAAATATAAAGTTAAATATTACAAATCATTTACTGCAATAGTTCAATGTAAAATAGCTTGTTCTGTACAAGACAATTACTTCTAAATTAAGAAATTGATGATTACAAAATTTACCATACAATTCTATTGACATTTATTTGATATTTTAAATGTAGAAACAATTAAGTTTTGTTTAAACTTGTCACTTTTAAGTTTCATTGAACATAAGTGTATTTTCTTTAACCAACATTATCTTTCTCATTTATGCAGTTTTACAAATTAAAATTAAAGAATTAAAAAATAGATTATATTAAAAGTTTTTAGAATTATATTGTAATGATTACTTTTGTGTTATGTCAATATAATTTATTTCATAAAACTATTATATTTCATAAAACTATTATATTTTATAAAACTATTATATTTTATAAAACTATTATAATTCATAAAACTATTATAATTCATTAAACTATTATATTTCATAAAACTATTATATTTTATAAAACTATTATAATTACTTTATAAAACTATGACAAATTATATTTTACAGATTAATAAACAATAATAATTTATTAAATTTAAATCTTACATTGTCTTATATTATTCATTCTCCTTTTAAAGCTGCCAATTAATTAACACGTCAAAAAGAATATAACATTAAAAAACCAATGAAACTAAACAAATTAGAAAAATAACTTCATAAAAAATGGTAATTGTAAAATGTCAATGAAATTTTAATAAATTAATTAAAAGATAATTTCTTTTTACTCCCTCAATTATGGTAAATGAAATGCCTCTTAACAATATGGAAAGAAACATTATTGAATATGTATTGCTGAATCTGGCTATTGTAAAGCGGGAAATATTTCAAGTGAAAGAAATGGAATCCTGTCGTTAAACAAGATTATTGACATAGTGAAAAATAACTTTGATATTTTGAAAAATACAGAAAAAAAAAGTTTAAAAATAATTTGAAAATTTTACTCGCTAATTTAGTCATTTAATTTTAGGAAATGTTGATTGGAATGAAAAAAATAAAGAAGAAGGTGCTAGACTACTTTTCGGTATTAATTATTGGATGTGTAAGAAGGAGTCCTAATGTAGTAGATTTCTCTATACAAAATAATATACATGCTGATATTGTTTTTTTAATTATACAGTTATTTGATAGATTTATATAAATTTAATATTCCAGTGTAGTTTGCTTTATAAAATAAATTATACCCTTTAATGGTCAAAGAGTCTTCTGACGGGGAAAACGTTAAATATCTCTATATTATAAAAAGATAAGAAAAATCTGTATTTAATTTTTTACCCCTTAATGTAAAGAAAAAAAATTACAAAAAGAAACATATTATACTGTGTAACGTCTAAAATTGATTTTAAAATTCAAAATAATTATTATAAGTGTGTGTATGAACTTAAAGTTACGTTGTTATAAGAACGTTATTATTTTAAAAATTTATTAAAATTAGTTTTACACCATAATGTAAAAATGAGAATTTAAAAATTGTAAAAATAAGCATTTTTTGATGTTTTTTGTTTTTCTCTAGGGGTTAAAAAATTAAATAAAATAATTTTGACAATCTCTTTTATTTAATTTTTCACCCCTAAGAGAAAAAATATAGAAATTTCAAAAGTGTTAAAAACAAACATGTTGTGATGTAAAACATAAAAGACCAATTTTAAAATAAAAAAATAAATATTACAAGTGCATATATTATTATTAAAATAACCCCGTTCTTAGAACGGGTAGCTATGCTAGTCTCTATATTATAAAAAGATAAGAAAAATCTGTATTTAATTTTTTACCCCTTAATGTAAAGAAAAAAAATTACAAAAAGAAACATATTATACTGTGTAACGTCTAAAATTGATTTTAAAATTCAAAAATAATTATTATAAGTGTGTGTATGAACTTAAAGTTACGTTGTTATAAGAACGTTATTATTTCAAAAATTTATTAAAATTAGTTTTTACACCCATAATGTAAAAAAATGAGAATTTAAAAATTGTAAAAATAAGCATTTTTTGATGTTTTTTGTTTTTCTATAGGGTTAAAAATTAAATAAAATAATTTTGACAATCTCTTTTATTTAATTTTTCACCCCTAAGTGGAAAAAATATAGAAATATCAAAGTATTAAAAACAACATGTTGTGATGTAAACATAAAAAACCAATTTTAAAATTGCAAAACAATTATTACAAGTGCATATATGATTACTAAAATAACCCCGTTCTTAGAACGGGTAGCTATGCTAGTACAAAAATAAAATGATTAGTTTTTTAACTCTTTAATGGTCAAAGAGTCTTCTGACGGGGAAAACGTTAAATATACAAAATAAAATGATTAGTTTTTAACCCTTTAATGGTCAAAGAGTCTTCTGACGGGAAAACGTTAAATATACAAAATAAAATGATTAGTTTTTAACTCTTTAATGGTCAAAGAGTCTTCTGACGGGGAAAACGTTAAATATACAAAAAAAATATCTTTCAATGAACATTTTTATAATATAATTGTAAAATACTTGATATTTATCCTTGGAAAAAGTCAAAAGGAGAAGATTTTGTTATGACTTTAAAGGTTTCTGACGATCCTAAAGAGGATTTTTTATTTGTTAAAATTTTTAATCGTAAAAAAAACGTGTATGGGTTTTCTATTGGAGATATTGTAAAAATACACAAAATTCGATATTTTACAAAGAGTTTTTACATTTTAGATAAAGAAGGATCAATTATAAAGACAAATTCTATGGATAGTAATGTAAATATATTGCAAACGAGTCTTTAGTAGAAATATTAATTTCCAATAAAAAAATTTTTGAGTTAGTTTACTCAGAATATATAAAATTTATAGGAATGTTGATTTACAAACAGAAAGAGAGTGATAATTTGACAATACTAGGGTTTATTGATTACACGATTAATAAAAATAAAAAAATCCCAAATAAAGCTTTTTACGAAAATAATATGATTTTATACGTCAGAGCGTGGGATAAAATGGCAAAAGATGCCTTAAATTTAGAAGAAAACACTTTTTATTGCGTCGAAATCTCAAAATCAAGGTAGAAATTACAAAAATTTGCTCTGATCTTTCTGATAACCCATTATCAAAGATTTCTGAAGTCACTGATGAAAAAGTTATAAATGAAATTAAATCTCGATCAAATTTGCCAAAAGACAGAATAATAAATTTTCCGATCAAGTTTACACGTCTAACAAAGTATTTTTAATTAAAAAACATTAAAGATCCTGGATATTATAAAACAAGTTAAATTAATAAGACATCATCCTTTAAAGGTCAGATTATTAAAATTTGTTCTACCGTGGGATTGTTAAAGAAAATGGGAATTTAAAATGCAAATGTGGTACACTTTTTGACGAATTTTTTGTTGTTAATATTTGGCAAAGACGAAAGTAGTGAATGTTTGTTATTTGTAAAAATGAAGTAGCGAAATCAATGTTAAAAAGATGTGAACCAGAAAGAAGTATAGAATTGTTAGTTTATTGATTATAGAAAGAACAAATTATTTTTGAAGTAAAAGACTTGCCAAATTTTGTTTTATAAAAATTTACATATTTGTAAATCTACTTGTTTTGTAATATTATAAAGTAATTATTTGTAAATCTACTTGTTTCGTAATATTATAAAGTAATATATTTGTAAATCTACTTGTTATGTAATATTATAAGTAATTATTTGTAATATATATTTGTAAATATAGAGCTATATATTTTTTAAATATAATTTGTTCTTACTAATACAGTTACTAATTTTGTAATATCATGATTCATTTATAAGTTATTTGAATTACTTGTTTTATCTCATAAATAATTTATTTGAAATTACTACATTCGTTCTTTAAAAAAGATATTTTTTTACCCCATTAGAATGCCAGGTGAAAAAATTAGCAAGATGAAAAAGTTGATGACAAAGAATTTAATAATGAAGACAAAAAACAGATGATAATGTCTCCAGTGATTCAAATGACAATTCTTCAGAAAATGATTCTGATGTTACTTCTGAAACTTCTTGTGATACAGATTCTGATGACGAAACAGACAGCGAAGAAAGCGACGATTCAAGTGATTCCGATTCTGAATAAATAAAGTTTTATGCAACATTTTTTTTATGCAACATTTTTTTTATGCAATATCTTTTTTATGCAATGTTTTCAGTATGTCCTCTTGTATTGTGTTTTTCATCTTTAAATTCATCCAATGTTTTCAGTATGTCCTCTTGTATTGTGTTTTTCATCTTTAAATTCATCCAATGTTTTCAGTATGTCCTCTTGTATTGTGTTTTTCATCTTTAAATTCATCCAATGTTTTCAGTATGTCCTCTTGTATTGTGTTTTTCATCTTTAAATTCATCCAATTTTCTAATTTCTTCTAATGATAACTCAATTTTTTGTTGAGTCTGAGGTGGACCTTTTTCATTTATTTTTTTTAATAACATGTCACCAAATTCTTCTAAAGTATATTTTGGTTTTATTCTATTGGTCAGTAAATCTTTCCTATCAATTTTCTTTATAGTAATAGATTCCTTTTCCTTTTTAATTTGTAAAACGAGAACTCCAATTTTAAAAAGTTAATTGTTTCGACACTCAACACATAAAAATAAAAAAGAAGAGATAAAATCCATTTTTATCTTCCCAATCAATAAAATCGTATTTAAAGACTTTTTAATTCGATACATAAAAATTTATCATTTCTTGAAATCTCCAATTTTTCTTTACATTTTCGTAAATTTTCTGATAATTTTCTAAAAGTAGCAGAAGTTTCTTTGTCACAAATTAAATCAGTTATATAAAAAATGAAATTTTCAAATTCTTCTAAGCTTTCTTCTTTTTATTTTTTAATTCTAAAATTTAGCATTAACAAAAGGAATACAAAGATTTAGGAGATCAGACGAATCCAATTCATTAAAGTTATTATGAGGAATTTGTACAAATAAAATATAATTCTGTACAGGTTTATTATCAAAATATTGACAATCTCTTCTTTAAATTCATAGGGTTAAAATACAGAGAAGATCTATTTTAATATTAAAGAAGTTCTATTTTCTAATAGGATTTGGAAATAATTAGATTTATTTAGATATATTTTAAAAAAGTATAGAATAATATTGTAATGATATTGAAGTAGGTATTTTAAAAAGTATAGAAATAATATTGTAATTGATATTGAAGTAGGTATTTTAAAAAGTATAGAATAATATTGTAATTGACATTGAAGTAGGTATTTTAAAAAGTATAGAATAATATTGTAATTGATATTGAAGTAGGTATTTTAAAAGTATAGAATAATATTGTAATTGATATTGAAGATTTAAAATACTTTTTTAATATTAATATCAAATTATAGATCAGTTGAATGAGAATCACAGTCCCAAGTTCACTTTTCCCTATGTAAAGGTTCTACCCTTCTTACTTGCAAAGAAAAAAAAATTAGTCAGTGTATTTTAACAATATTAAACACCTTTTAAACATTGATATTTAATCAGTGTATTTAAAAATGGTAGAAAATTGATTTAAGTTTACCTTTTAAATTAAGGGACTAACTTTACAACTTAAAATGTAACTTATAAATTGTGTAAAATTAATAGCACTATTCGAAAAAGTAAGTTTATTTTTTACTCGAATGATAGTCAGATAGTTTAAATACTTTTTTTAACGATATTTGTTAAATACAACATTTTATATGGTAATATAATAAATATCTAAGATTAATATAAAATAAAGCTAGTAAGTCAATGATTGAAAATCTTAGGATATGACATTAGTTTAAAAATACAATGATATAATATTTAAGATTATATAAAATCACTAAAAATTAATATAAGAATACACTTTTATAAAAATGCAATTAAATGAACATGTAATGTTAAAAAACAGTTTTTAATCACATCTACCTAGAAACTCTCTCTTTTTAAATCCTTCTTTATTAATCAAAAACATTCAAATCCCATTCCTCCAAAAGTGTCTCTGTCCGAAGAATTTAGAAATGTTTGCACTGATGTCGTAAAAAGATCATCATCTTCCATATCGGGATAAAATAAAGCTTCTGATAACCCCATGAGATTTTTACTTGCTGTACCCGCAGTCGCAAATTCTTTTGTCTCTTTCATTGCTCCTATACAATCCATACTGGAAGCATAAGGCGTATTGTCTTGATTAATACCACAAACTATAGCACTAACATAATAGGGTTGTAGTCTTTTTTGATATAACATGAAAGAAATCATATGACTTAACTCAGAAGGTTCCATTTCTCTTTTATTATCTTGAACAAAAAGATTGTAATTTTTTCTTATTTTCTTAAACAACATTTCAGCATCAGAGACGAGACCTGTAAACCCGAAAAAAAGTCTATTGTTCAAAGTGTAAACTTTAGTAAAACTTTTACTAACAGAAATGGGTCCAGATCCTAATCTTTTATCTGAGACTATTGAAACAGAAAATTTCCCTACCATAGCAAGAAGAGATCCACCGTAGTGTTGAGAAATATCGCTCATTTTTAGGGCTAAAAAACCTAAAATATAAAAAATATTGTAAAACTTTGCCAGTAGATGACCAAATTTCAAAATTGTAAATTTTTTAACCCCCATGAAACATTTGCTTTATAAACAAAAACCTCTTTATAAAAGAATTTATATGTTACCAATTTATTTTACCTGTTTTAATTGGTCTTACAAAATCATACCAAATTGTTCCTTTGTTTACTATTTTATTTTCAATTTTCTTAACACTTTTAACTTGCTGGTCAGATAAATTTAAAATTCTATTTACAATGAACTTGTCAAAGAAGCCAACTCATGTTTTCTACAAAGGTAAACTTTGTCAAATTAATGGTAATACTTTTTTTTATAATAAGTCAAAATTTTTAATAGAAGATAAAAAATTTTACAACTAATACCAAAACACATATAAATATAAACTTTATAATTCGGAATTTAAAAATCAAGCTTTATACCTGAACATCATGTAAAACACTATCCAAAAAACTTTTTTAAAATTGATCCGCCAACTTTTATAGACTTATTCTGTCAACATGCTACTACGCCATTTTTTGTTTTTCAAATTTTTTGTGGTATACTTTGGTGTCTTGACGAATACATTTATCAGTCTTTATTTACAATAGTGATGCTTATTATTGTAGAAGCAGGACTTGTCTTTCAAAGAATAATAAATTTAAAACAATTTAAGACTATGAATCATGAAATACTAAAAGTAGAAAAAAAACAGAAAAAGATTTTCTAAAAATTGATTCTTTAGATATTTTGCCTGGCGATATTCTCCGTCTTACTGATTGCATTAGAATTCCATGTGATTTGTTACTTTTAAAAGGAACATGTGCTGTAAATGAAGCTATTTTGACTGGAGAATCAATTCCACTTGTAAAAAAGATTGCTCTGAAGTTGATGGAGAACGTATTTTTGACATGGAAAAAGACAAAAAACATGTGCTTTTTGCGGGTACTGAAATTGTAAAATTAGACAATACCGCGATAGAATGTTTTGTTTTAAAAACAGGATTTGACACGATTCAAGGCGAACTTATAAAAAAATGATGTCAAACGACGAAATTACAATTAATGATGTCGAAGCCTTTGGATTTATTGGTATGTTATTATTTTTTGCACTGATAGCCGCATTTTATACATGTAAAGAAGGTCTTAAAATGGGCAAAACTGGATATAAGGTTTTTTTTGGAATGCATTTTAATTATTACAAACGTGTACTACCGAATTACCTTTAGAACTAGCATGGCTGTTAATTCTTGTGTTTCGGCACTTAAAAATTTAGGAATTTATTGTCTC
>PQWD01008916.1:0-45094 GCA_019425675.1 Leucinodes orbonalis | reverse complement strand
CTTTACGACAGAACAAGAGTCATTACAGTCCACTCTTACAACGAATTAAGTCATAGTCTTGGCGGGCGGGTGCCGTGCAGGGATAAACACCATCAATCCGCACAAATAACAAGTAACGATTCAAAAGTATCTGTGAAAGTATTATTTGGATAAAGATATTTAGATTTGATTTGAAACGACCTTGTTAATACCGTTAAAAATTATACGGTTTATGTGGTGGCCTCACCTGAAGTTCACGCTCATCAACGCGTTAATGAATGGTATTTCCCCCAAGTGTGGCCCCAGCATAAGGTAGATTAAAGGTTACAAAAAAACGATAAGCTTTGATTGTTTAGCTTTACTAAATGTATTATTTACAACTTATATAAAATTTTAAATATAAAATATAAAAGCGTCGGTGGCTCAATGGTGTGGACTGTCACCTTCCTACCGGGAGGGCTGAGGTTCAAATCCCGCCACGTACTAATGTGTTTTCGAATTTTCAAAAATATATGTACGTTATCCGACGCTCTTACGGTGTAGGAAAACATCGTGAGGAAACCTTCATGCACGCCTGCGAAGCGATTCGAAGGTTGTGAGTGAAGTCGTCCAATCCGCACTGGGCCCGCGTGGACGACTAAGGCCTAATCACCCTATACGGGTAGGCTCGTGCCCCTCGGTGGGGACGTTTAATGAGCTGATGATGATGATAATCAGTCTGTAATGTGCTACTGCAGGGAACAGGCATTCACATACTGCAATGGAGGCTTAAATTAAACACGTATTAAGTGCACTCTAGTATATTAATGTCTGTCAAATAACTTACAACTATGATTATACTAACTTATGTCTATAAACACTGTATAATATTGTGTCATTAATTGAATAATGTAAGTGGTGAGAAATAAATGATTTATATTTATTATTTATTATTTAACTTATGTCTATGTGTGAGGGAGGTTGCTTACACACACTACAATACTGCATAGCCATAGGAAATTTTTTTTTATATCTGATGGGCTTACTCTTGAGCACAGACTATCCTATGGGAAGAGACGTGCTCTAAGATGGAGCGAGCTTGCCCAGAAAAAGCCTATTCACTCGTTTTTGAATGCCACGAGGTTGTAAGTGGCCGGAAACACAAACGCAGGAGGTCATTCCATTCCCTAGCTGTACGCATAATGAAAGAAGACGCAAAACGCTTAGTCCGAATGCGGGGAACGTCAACTACAAACGGATGAAAT
Organism: Leucinodes orbonalis; assembly: GCA_019425675.1. Lineage (NCBI taxonomy): Eukaryota > Metazoa > Arthropoda > Insecta > Lepidoptera > Crambidae > Leucinodes > Leucinodes orbonalis. Next base: position 43,871 of record PQWD01008916.1, on the reverse strand, counting down.
TTTGCAGTTCGCCTTGAAACCTATGGTGAAAGGGTGACGATGGGATAAGTGCGTGGAGCTCGGAAGAACACTCACCAAAGAGAGCTCGTAAAAAACTGACAAACATGTTTACTTACGGCGGTGGGATAAGCTCTGCAGTTTAAGAATTAACGAGCGCCTGATCGCCAATGAATTTTCTGGCTCTGCGATCGATTGAGTCCAAAGTAGCAAGATGACATTTGCTGAACCATCCCAAAGATGACTGCAGTACTCTATGTTAGGTCGGACTTGAGCTTTGTATAAAGTAAGAAGCTGACCTGGTTTGAAGTACCGCTTCACCCTATTTAGGATGCCAACTTCTTTGAGGCTATTTGAGATTGGGCTATCTTTAACTAGTGTTGTCAGGTGCGGATTGGACGACTACACATCTCAATCTCAATCTCTTCGCAGGCGTGCGCAGTTTCCTCACGATGTTTTCCTTCACCGTAAGAGCGTCGGATAAAGTACATATATTTTCGAAAATACATTAGTACGTGTCGGGATTTGAACCTCAGCCTTCCCGGTAGGAAGGCGACAGTCCACACCATTGAGCCACCAACGCTCCGATACTGATAATGATGATGATTTATTAACCTTAATCATTGTTTCCAGCGAAATCATGCAGTCAGGATCCTCAAAGCCAGCCTCAGATATCATCAGAGCTATGACGAAGGGAAAAACTAACAGAATTTCTCCAGAATCACTCGTGAAGTGAGTATTTAGTAAAATATGTTCGTAGTAGTGATGTAACGAATATTGAATTTTTAACATTCGCGAATGCGAATATTTATCTTCAATATTCGCGAATGCTAATGCGAATGTTAAATCTATACTAATATATAAAGCTGAAGAGTTTGTTTGGTTGTTTGAACGCGCTAATCTCAGGAACTACTGGTTTGATTTGAATAATTCTTTCAGTGTTAGATAGCTTATTTATCGAGGAAGGCTATATATCATCGCTACGAGTAATAGAAGCGGAGCAGTAATGAAAAATGTTTCAAAATCGGGGGTATTTTTTCATACTTGGAGCTTCCGCTGCGTACGCTGCGTAAACGGTTAAAGTTACACAAAAGTCATGTATGAGAGTATTGTTCTCCTTTTAAAGGTCTACAAAAAAGTCCGCGACAGCATATGTCTATCTTTTAAGGTTAGCTCACTATAACATATTTTTTGCTAATAAAAATGCCGGCCATGTTGAAACCGAACATAGCCGAGCGCCCGAACCGATACAGGTTGAATGAACGAAGTTAGTCACAGAAAGGAAGTTCATTCGAAAAGTTTTGTTTTGATTTAAGGTTCTAAAAAATAAAAAAGGTTAAGTTTTCATATTATGGAACAGTCAATTCACATATGATAAAATAAAATATATAAAGCTTACTTATCTATTGTGTTATTAATTCATATGCATTTATCTATATAATAATTTCCTTTTAGTTTGTTGAAAACATTCGCATAATATTCGCATCGTTTTTTGCGAATGCGAATATCGAAAAATATGCGAATATTCGCGAATGCGAATGCGAATATTCGTTACATCACTAGTTCGTAATATTAATATTGAAATTCATTTTTTTTTAATATCATATTTTATATTATGTAAAAATATTATATAAAAAATTCTGAAGCGATCTTGTCCGTGCGCCTACTCACTCGGGCTCACGGAAAAACAGCGTCAGGGTCCCATCACCGGACCACGGCACATGCTGAGTGGGTCCATTTACTTTGGACGTCGTAGCACCATGAAATTGTAATTTAGTGTGTTTTTACTGTCTTTTTGTATGCTTGTGTTGCGATGTACAAAAATAATTTTTTCTTTCTTTCTTTCTTTATTTATTTTTATAGAGCGTCGGTGGCTCAGTGGTGTGGACTGTCGCCTTCCTACCGGGAGGGCTGAGGTTCAAATCCCGACACGTACCAATGTATTTTCGAATTTTCGAAAAATATATGTACGTTATCCGACGCTCTTACGGTGAAGGAAAACATCGTGAGGAAACCTTCATGCACGCCTGCGAAGAGATTCGAAGGTTGTGTGTGAAGTCGTCCAATCCGCACTGGGCCCGCGTGGACGACTAAGTCCTAATCACCCTATACGGGTAGGCTCGTGCCCCTCGGTGGGGACGTTTAATGAGCTGATGATGATTTATTTTTATATAAACAGTATAGACTACTACAATTTGCCCGCGGCTTCGTCGGGATGGTCAAGTTTGTTGCAAAACCGATGGCCGTTGGAGCAGACGAGTTCTGGAGTGGAGACCGCGTCTCGGCAAGCGTAGCGTAGGAACAAGGACCGGACTGACGACTTGCGTAAGGTCGTTGGTGGAGGCTGGATGAGGAAAGCGGAGGACCGGGATATTTGGCGCAAAATGGGGGAGGCCTATGTCCAGCAGTGGATTGTTTGGAGAGAATGCCTAGGTGGTAAACTCGGTACTGAGTCGTCTAGGTAGGTACCACCGCAATGCTGCAGCTATAATGGTCAGGCATATTACTTACCACCAGGTGTGTATTTACAAAAAACATATATAAGTGTGTTTATCCCTTGTTTAGTACCCATAATACAAGCTCTGCTTAAATTGGGACTAGATTGTGCTACATTACATTTTACGTCATAACCCGAAAATGGCAAACAAGTTTTTAAAAGATTTTTTTATTACAGATACTTTAGACCCCTAGAATTATGGCTGAGGGTTCAGAATCGGGACGAGCACCTCATCGGCTGGAACTCCAATTACCACGACGTATCTCTCTTCGCACCCCAACGAGGGACCGCCGGGAATCGAACCGGTTACCGTTCACTCGTGCATTATTCCTACTACACTTACTTTGTAATAAATTTTGTTAAGTTTATTATTTGTTTTATTATATAACTAGTGAGTGATGATGAAAACCGTTGCTTTTCCAATCTGGAGGTTGCAGGTTCAAAACCTGCCACGTACCAACACACGTGTCTTTTCGAATTTTTGAAATTATACGTACGTTTATTGACGACTACAGTGAAGGAAAACATCGTGAGGAAACCTGCGCACGCCTGCGAAGAGATTCACAGGTTGTTCGTGAAGTCGGCCAATCCGCACTGGGCCCGCGTGGATGACTAAGGCCTATACACCCACGTACAGGTAGGCTTGGGATGATGACGCAGTGACCGATACTATTATAGTAGGTAATTATTACTCTCGTATTTATTCTAATATTTGCTTCCTTGTTCTTTTGATCTAAGCGCTGAGCTCAAATGTTTTAGCTATATTCAATCAAAAAGATGCCGTAAGTTTAACACTAGGTACGCAGTGTATTCCGTCTACTGTTTTTTTTTTTTTACACGTACGAGTTTTTTACTCTCAAGCGTAAACAGCAATACCAGGGCCGGATTATGCTTATAACAAGAGTAGCAAATGCTACGGGCCCTCGGATTGAGGGGCCCCGCGCTGCAAGTACCTGCATGCAACAAAATAAATGAAAATTAAAAGGAGCGTGAATTATATTGCTTAAGCGTGAATTAAGTTATGAGGCTTAGGATTCACTCGGAATAAATATCTAAAACTCTGTTGCTTTACAATAAATCCTAAAAATAACTTAAACTTTTAAACGTTACATAGTTTAAAACAAAGTCGCCTTCTCTGTCCCTATATCCCTGGTATGCTTAAATGCTTATAGTGTTTGAAGAGGAAGGTTAATAATATGCATAATAACACCAATTAAAGTTTGGAGAAATACTGTTATTTTACTGATTTGCGACGACCGGCCGGCCGGGGCGGCGGGAGCTTGCCTTTTATAAGCATTACACCTGTGCGAAGCCGGGGCGAGTCGCTAGTGCTTAAATATAATCGATATATTTAGAATAGCATGTCTACCACATTTCTACACTTCAAACCGCCTAATTATACACTAAACTAGGGATCCTGAAAGTCCTGAAACAAAACCAGGGGCCCCTTGACAGAATTTGCTAAAGACCCCGCGCAGTCCTAATCCGGCACTGAGCAAGACAACGACTTACCGCAAATTACTGTAGCAAAACACAATTATTAGACAACGAAACCGCATCTAGAACACACCTAGTCATTTGTCTAGATTCTCGTTAAATAATAATTAGAGTTTAGAAACAAAATGGCGTCAGATTGTAGTATCGTGCGAATTGAAATCAAGAGATATAAATTCGAGATTATCATTCTAACGGGGACGTTTAATAAGCTTCTGATGATGATTCTAAAATATTTGCTAAAAAAATATTATTATTATTAGTATTTCATTTGAGAGTAACCTTGTATATATGTAGTCATGTATATATGTAATCATTAGCGTTATGCCCAATTTCCGGATCTTTTAAAACTAAATACAAACATCATTTACTTAAATTGCAAAAAGAAACTAACTCAAAAAATTAGGCGGGAATGGGTTCATAATTTTAATATTATTTTGTATTTGTTTCAAGTTATTTTATATTTTATAATCTATCCATATGATCATTTATGTTCGTATATAAATTATTTTTTATGTATCTGTATCTTTTTTTTATATAGCTGTAGACTATTGTGTTAGTGAACGCGGCGTAGTGGCTCCTCTTACCTCATCAACGGTGTCTACGGAAGACCAGCGTCAGGACATCCTGTGGTTGTTCTGACTACGCTGAGTAGACTTCCATTCAGTGCAATTGCATAAATTTAAAAATGTTGTTTTTAGCTTTGTTTCACAATGAATGTTGTAATTGTGTTCTGAATAAAATTTTACTTTACTTTACTTTACTCTACTCTACTCTACTCTACTCTACTCTACTCTACTCTACTCTACTCTACTCTACTCTACTCTACTCTACTCTACTCTACTCTACTCTACTCTACTCTACTCTACTCTACTCTACTCTACTCTACTCTACTCTACTCTACTCTACTCTACTCTACTTTACTTTACTTTACTTTACTTTAAAACTGTTTTAGCCGGGATTTAAGCACCGTAATAGACTATTATAAAATTACTAAATACTTATTATTGAAACCCTTTGCTTTGTTTGGCTGTTATGTTTCCTTGGATGCTTCCTTTCACAGGCCAAAAGTTTAATAAGTGCGTCGGAACTTACGGGGTTGAATAATTTGTTGTTACATTTTCGTCTTTGAGTTTTTCGTTTTTGAGCGTCGGTGGCTCAGTGGTGTGGACTGTCGCCTTCCTATCGGGAGGGCTGAGGCGACAAATCCCGGCACGTACCAATGTATTTTCGAATTTTCGAAAATATATGTACATTATCCGACACTCTTACGGTGAAGGAAAACATCGAGATGAAACCTTCATGCACGCCTGCGAAGAGATTCGAAGGTTGTGTGTGAAGTCGTCCAATCCGCACTGGGCCCGCGTGGACGACTAAGGCCTAATCACCCTTTACGGGTAGTCTCGTGCCCCTCGGTGGGGACGTTTAATGAGCTGATGATGATGACATTTTCGTAGTCACGTATCGCATCTGAATTTCTTTATAAATACAATTATATTATACATGGAAACACACAAAACAATACAAATAGACATGTTCATGCACAAATATGTTTTACTCCCTGAAGATCGAACCCGGAACCTCTAATTTATTAGCTGACAATTGGAGTAGACGAGTTCTAGAGACCACGTCTTGGCAAGCGTAGCGTAGGAAACCCCCGGCCCGATGGGCCGACGGCTTGCGAAAGGTCGCTGGTGGAGGCTGGCTAGAGATAGCGGAGGACCTATCTCCAGCAGTGGACTGAGATAAGCTGAAGAAAGAGATAGAGGGAGAGAGAGAGCATAGCCGACTTCTCTACGATCATACCACATGGGTCGTCCTAAACCCAAAGCTAAATCTACCGATTCCGTAGTCATAACGGATGAAAGTAAGACCACAGTGCATACGACACTTTCTCTCGCCACTTCTAGCCAAAAATTTTAAATTTCACATTTCATACTTTTTCTTTCTTTCAAGAGCGTCGGTGGCTCAGTTGTGTGGACTGTCGCCTTCCTACCGGGAGGGCTGAGGTTCAAATCCCGACACGTACCAATGTGTTTTCGAATTTTCGAAAAGATATGTACGTTATCCGACGCTCTTACGGTGAAGGAAAACATCGTGAGGAAACCTTCATGCACGCCTGCGAAGAGATTCGAAGGTTGTGTGTGAAGTCGTCCAATCCGCACTGGGCCCGCGTGGACGACTAAGTCCTAATCACCCTATACGGGTAGGCTCGTGCCCCTCGGTGGGGACGTTTAATGAGCTGATGATGATGATGATGATAATATTTTTTCTTTCATCGTTATTTTCGTTGATTTCCAAAATTCTACATTCCAGTCTGTGCTCTTCTATTTTGTGAATGCTATTTGCACTCTAATTGCCTTAGTTTGAAATTGTTTCGAAGTAAATGTAGGAAGGTTTAGTTTGGTCGCATTGAACAGAACTTCTTATGAATCTACATCGATTATATATAAACAAAATTGGAGTGTCTGTTTACAGTTACAGCCAATTTATGTCCACTGCTGAACGATGGCCTCCCTTATGATTTCCACGCGGGCCGATAACTGTTTGTAATATTGAAATAAAAATGTTTTTCTTCATGCTCATATGAATATATATACTGGAAATATCCAAAATTGAAAATTTAAAAATTTTGTCGGTCTGTCTGTCTGTTTGTTCTGGGTAATCTCTGAAACGGATGGTTTGGACGAGACTTTTTTTAGCAGGTAGTTGATGTAATAAAGAAAAACAGGCAATTTTTATTGAAGAGAATCCTTTTTATTTTGGACAAATAAAACAATGTCTTACCCTTTGGCTTTTTAGATTATGTTTTACTGCGGGAGAATATCTTATACCGTGGGTAACACCCCGGGGAACAGCTAGTTATAAATAAAATTGGAGTATCGATTTGTACTGAAGTGTTATGCACTTTTGTGTTTCAGATGGGGCACTGTAGCTAGTTAAGTTACCGGGTATAAGAGACCTTACATCTGTCGTCTCGGGTGACGGGCGCAGGGGCGCAGTTAACTGATGTGTACGGGACGGTCAGCTCACTTATTACATTTAAAATAATCTGATATCTTTGGAACACATAATAATTTGAAATTAAAATGAAGTCAGTTAAATACATTATCTAATTATTCATTTAACTACGAAAAGTATTTCCTTTTGATCATTTCGGCTTATGCACGAAATTACTACGCAAGCCATGTTCTTTTCAATTTTTTCTGTCTCTGTCTAGGCCTTAATTTTCCNTCGTCATCACCGCCGCCGAGCCGCCGGCGGGGGTCTTTCACCAGGAGTCTGTAAATGGAACATTGTATAGAGATCACGTTCAGCCTACAACACACACCTGTTACCACAGCAGTCCAGGGCAGTGGCTTAAAGATGTTTAAAATCAATTTAGATACCATTAGATTTATTTCAAATATCCCATCATCATCATCAGCTCATTAAATGTCCCTTCCGAGGGGCACGAGCCTACTCGTATAGGGTGATTAGGCCTTAGTCGTCCACGCGGGCCCAGGGCGGGTTGGATGACTTCACGCACAACCTTTGAATCTCTTCGCAGACGTGCGCAGGCTTCCTCACGATGTTTTCCTTCACGGTAAGTGCGTCGGATAAACGTACATATATTTTCGAAAATTCGAAAACACATTGGTACGTGTCGGAATATGAACCTCAGCCCTCCCGGTAGGAGGGCGACAGTCCACACCATTGAGCCACCGACACGACTTACTCTCTCAAGTAATGACAAAAAGAAATACAAACTTTTTGATGAAATCCTGAACCTCCGCGCTGACGTCTGTCGGTATTGGATAGCTACATCGTACGATGCGCTTGGTGATCTCCTGCTGGGTGTTCTTCTCGCCCTCCACCGTGAACGGGGACGCGCCCGTGAGCAGCTCGTATGTCAGCACTCCCACCGACCACCAGTCTACGGCCTGTGGGCAACGGGAGAACGGCCTATGAAACATTTGAAAATGAAAAGTGTTTATTCAGTTTAGGTCCTTACAGAACACTAATGAATGTCAAATGAAGCTACCATTGGTTCGGGAGATAGTTTTCCACTGAGAAGAAATAGCATTAGCATTCACGTTCTCCAGGACTTGAGTATTTAACACGTGCAATTTTAACCCGACGCAATTTAATTAAATTTATTTTATTAAACTTATTCAAGGCCAGTGGCGTGCACTCCATATATGCAAATAAATAGTGCAAACCATGTGCGCCCAGACAACCCGGAAATTTGCCAATATATTAAATGAGTCCCACTTATTAGCCCATTTTCTAGGCTGTCATCAACAGCGCTTAATTTGACAAAAATGTAAATAATTTATTGTTTTTGCGATTAGTGTCACTCACTTAGCATACCCTACTCATATTATAATGTGCACTGTTCAAGGCACAGGTACAGGTATAGGTGGTTGATTAAAATGGAGGAGGCTGGACGATTAAACCAGGATATCGAGCGTACAATCGGGAATACCTGAGTCCAGCTGTATACAGCGATATGTTGAAGAGCGATTGACTTAATGCAATTATGCAATATCGACACATACATTGATAAGCACCCATCTATACATAAGTACATATAACAAACGTAACAACAGTAATCAATTCACCGTCCAAAAGAAGATTTTCCTCATTTAAACCGCCCGGCACGAGACATGCCGATGTCTGCCGAGTGTTGCCGAACGCACGCTTCCGCGGAACCTTGCGTGCGCGCAGGGTTGGCTAGTTATTACCAGATAACTAATTTATGTCATTAAAGCTTTGTACTCTGCGTTGTTTGTTCTATATTTCGCGGGTATACTTGAGGAATTAGCGTAATTTAAAACAATAGGCAACACAATAAAGGTAAAAGTGTTTTTTATAATCATCAGTTTCCTGCCCTTATCCTTAAATATTTGTTTAATATCAATCCGACGCGCTATAACCCATTGAACGCCGGGAGTCCAGACACAGTAGGAAATCTATTGTTGTATGTTTCTGGCTCCTTAAGACGTCCTTGGCGGTCAAAGGGTTAACAATAAAAAACTGGACTCAGACTTCGGACAGATTCTATGTGCACTACTTAGATACACTATTCACTTAAAATACCGATAGAAATAAATATAGTACATATAAAATTTAATATACAGGGAGTAGGTAAACTCTAACTACAGACTATAATATCCTACAAATCTTCATAAGATCTCCCCGCAAAATTCCTTTCAGAGTAGCGGAAAGCAGTTTATTTCTGAAGATGGTTTGGAATTTCACATGTTAAGGGTTGAGGTAGGTCGAGCACATTAAAGACACGAATGTTACGACGCTAAACCCTGTAAGCTCATGAGCGAAAAACTACTGAAAATTTACTTTCTGTAATGCTTTGAAAGTGTCACATTGAGAAAACTTCCGCTACTTCTAATTACGATTAATCCGATTTTGTCATTTAATCTTTCAATTATTAAAATTAGGATCCATTATATATTATGGTTTATGACATTCATGGCGTTTCTTTCCAACTGTAAAAATAAATTCACCAGCGAGTCACAAATCGTCAGTATTAACATTAGTGCAGAAAAACCCCTCTTCCTATTCTATTTACACAGCCCTACAATCGGGTGGACTTCAAATGACCTTACCTTACTCTAACTGTAATATTGCTCGTCATCGTGAACATCGGATAATATTAGTCTGAGGTTGCGTACGATAAATATTCCAAGATTGCCGTGTACTTAACAAGATCCTTGGTTAGTTCACGTGTACAGTACTTTGGAATCAGTTGCCGTAGGAAATCATTTCAAAGCGATACGACTTTGATAAAAAAGTATCAAGTTTTCATTTAAAGGCCTTTCTATATGATCTGGTATTGCAAATAAATAAATATCCACTGACATTCATACAGCGCCATCTAGACCCAAACTATGCTTAGTTTGGCCTTAGCCTGTAATATGGGTACGAAAAATCGGATAAACATACTTTTACATATATTTTTAAATACATATTATGATACATAGAAAACACCCAGACCAATACAAACAGACATGTTCATGCATACAAATATTGTACTGCCCGGGGGTCGAACCCGGAACATCTCAACCACTTACACCGAATGGTCGACGACCTATTCGGATATATAGAAAAGAAAATACGAGTGGTGTAATTTACTTTCAGATGAACTATTGGCTCGTTTGCCTTTTATTGAATAAAAACAATTGTCAAGAGCCAAATACGCATTCCTATAATCATCAATCAACCAGCACTTACAAAAGCAGAATTTATATATTTAAGCCAATGAAGAAAGTTGTTATTCCATATGAAGAACCCTGCAAGCAACTCAGTAATTATCTATTTATATATAATAACTTATAAAATGTGTTAAGTTTTTCTAAATTTGTAATTGATGTATATTAAACGAATTACTATTTTATGTCATACGGAAGCGAAACGTTGTCGCTAAGGGCCTCTTGAATAGCTCAAGGTTGCTCAACTTGCAATGGGATAGCTATGTTAGGTGTTTCCCTTCGCGATTAGATCCGAAACGAGGATATCCGTAGAAGAACTTGGGTGACCGACATAGCACACAGGATTAGCAAGTTCAAGTGGCAGTGGGCAGGGCACATAGTCCGTAGAACCCATGGCCGATGGGCGAAAAGGTTCTCGAGTGGCGTCCACAAAGCGTAGGCCGACCCTCAACCAGATGGACGGATGACCTGTTTAAGGTGGCGGGTAGAAGATGGATGTCAGCTGCTGGGGATCGGTCCGCGTTGTTATCATTAGGGGAGGCCTTCGTTCGGCAGTGGATATATTAGGCTGTAATGATATGATGATGAATTAAAAATATAATAAATAAAAAACAAAGAGTGATAATAATAAAAATAAATATACACACACTAATGAAAAAAAGCCCTCTCCTACAACAATATTCCGTCTCAAAATTTAGAAATTTCACCTCTTAACTTACGTTCAAAACAATAAGATAACCTAATCTCTATGTAATAAGGTCTACAATCATTCGCGCCGGCCGAGAATCAAACCTTGAACGTGATAGGAGCGAGGCCACGCAGGCAACGTTGCGGAAGGTTACAACTGTAATCGTTTGTAACAAAATTATGGAAAAATAATACCGGATCGGTATGTTTTGGATTTGTTCATATCAATATATAAAGTAATCCCTTATTTGTTAGGCGACAAAGGTTCCGGGTTCGATCCCGATGCCAATACAAACATTTTTGTGACTGAAGTGTGATTCTTCTGACTGTTCCTATATGAGTTACAAAAGCCACTACATATATATATATTATAATATATATATATATTATATATATATATGTAGTGGCTTTTTGTATGTTTATGCATTTTTTTAAATGAGAAGTAAACAACCGATAAACATATTTGGAAAATACTTATACATACATATTCATAGCAGACATACAGAAGAACACAATTATACAGAATATCATTGCACAGGAACAATAAAAAGGCATTTTCACACACACGAACGCTTATTTCTATACCTGGGGGATAGAATCAGCCTTATGTTTAAGATATATAACTTCTCAACTCTCGGTGGAACCAAGTCTTAACCATTTAACGAAATCGGTCCTATATTACAATAAGACTGTAATATAGCGCCAATCGTCTTCAAATCAAGCCTGTAAAGTCTAAAACTCTGTGAGTCACAAATGACACTTATATCCAGTATAGCAAAGTCTAAACTGCTTTGATGCGCATAATTCAGGTCATTTGGTGCGATATTTGGCAACGCTCAGTTAGCAACCGAATTTTTCGCAGTCAAGTTAAGCGCTTATTACACTTTGCGATCTGCAGGCCTGTGTGTGTCACCGCAGTGAACAAAAAAAATCCAGGAATGACGTACCATAGTTAAATTAACATTTAACGTCCCCACTGAGGGGCACGAGCCTATCCGTCCACGCGGGCCCAGTGCGGTGCGGCCGACTTCACGCACAACCTTTGAATCTCTTCGCGGCAGGTTTTTCTCACGATGTGTTCTTTCACCGTAAGAGCGTTGGATAACGTACATATGATTTCGAAAATCCGAAATACATTGGTACGTGGCGGGATTTGAACCTGCGCCCTCCCGATCGGAAGGCAACAGTTCACATCATTAAGCCACCGACGCACACACTCGGGGACACATTTTTGTAATAATGACAGTCCGTCGTCGATTTTTTTACACATCCATGCCAAAGATGTAAAAAGTATAGATCCGTGATATGCTCACAAAAAAACCGAAAAAAGCACTCATATACATATTTCGAATGAGCGTACATTTACCTAAACAAAGAGCCTACAGCTGTATTCTCTTTGGCGGTTCATTTTTGAGGCACGGGTTGCGTATCTACCTTTATATTTTCAGCATATCATTGGTCCATACTTATTATAAACATTTTTAAGTCATCACTTGAGACTTGATCGTGAATAAATTTCAGCCCATTCTCTTTTATACCTGTAATAAAAATGCTCAGCGCCTGAAGTTCAACAAGGTCAAGAGCGAACAGTAAACATCCTCGTTCGTTTCCGAGCGGAATAAGATCGCATTATATCTAGCCATTTACGTTAATCTCGACATTGAATCGTGAAAACTTTATGACAATTGCCGCTATTACCACCAAGGAGCGACCCGCGCCGTCTTTGCTCGGGTCCAATGTTTATATCAAATATACTCCCAGAATGTCAAAATGGATATAATAGGTTATGCGAGATAGACATATTATTATAACATACCGAATTTTTTTAAACACCTTTTGACAAAAGTAATACAAATACAAAAACAAAATATACAAAAAATTTCAGCAACTTAGTCTAATACAGACTAAGTTGACCTCAGTGGACCTATGTCCAGCAGTGGACTGTGATAGGTTGAAGAGAGAGAGAGAGAGTCTAATACAGGTATAAGTAGTGGTGCTCCCTTTAAAGCTTGATTGCTTGTGGCAGCACCGCTCTTCCATAGCATGGTTAAAACACCTATAAAATACGAGTAATCATACAAAAACGTAACAACAATAGTATAGTAGATTGTGTGTGGGTTTGTGTGGTGTATGTGTGTGTTTGTGAAGTGTATGTGTGTATTTGTGAGGTATATGTGTGTTGAGTGTTTTTGTGAGGTGCGTGTGTGTGAATGTGTGCGCGTGTGTGGTCCGTGATTTTAATAAGTAAATTATGAGAATAGGAATTAATTTAATAAAATAAGTTCTATTTCAGCATAACTTTTTGTTTTAAGCCATTCAGTTAGTTCATATTTCAAATTCGTGTAATTCATATTATAAATATCAAGTTCTTTATTAATTTTATTATATATAACATTAGCTCTTATGACATATTGCCTCTGCGCAAATACAGACTTCACTTGAGTTTGAGCCACAACATTACGTTTTCTCCTGTCGTTATTTGTGTATGTATTGGTAAGGAAGTGATTTGTGTTAACTTAATACGGTAGACAAAATATATATTTGCCTAACAGTCAGTAAGTTAGTAGAAGAGTAGAGTAAGCGTATACTATACATAACTAAGATCTATGTGACGACCCATTTGGTGTTGCTGTTGAGAGGTCGGCTGCAACACCAAGGGTTCCGGGTTCGATCCCCGGGCAGTACAAACATTTGTGTGCATGAACATGTCTGTTTGTAATGGTCTGGGTGTTTTCTATGTATAATATGTATGTATTTACAAAAAAAAATATATGTAAGTATGTTTATCCGTTGTTTAGTACCCATAATACAGGCTTCACGCTTAACTTGGGACTAGATGGCGCTGTGTGAATGTCAGTGGATATTTATTTATTATTTTATTTATTATTTATGTAAGAGATTTCAACCAGCGTTTGCGATCGAAGCACAAAATATGTGATTATTGATTGGTCACAGCCTATATGTATAGCATACATGGACACATCTCCCATTTTTGGTCAATGAATTTTTATGTTTTAAGCTCGAAATATGTTGATTTAGCTCTAAGAAAAGGAATTCGTGTTGTTTTTTTCTCCTTTACTCACTTCATTTTTTTTTGCACCATTTCACTACGCAATCCATGTTCTTTTCAGTTTTTTTTCTCGGCCTGTTGACAGATGGCAGCCAATTACCTAAATATTTATTTTCACAAAATAAATATTTAGTACTATTACTACACAAAATTACTGAAAAAAGGAAAGAAAGAAAGAAAGAAAAAAATCTTTATTCAAATAAATCTGTTACAGATACTTTTGAATCGTGAAAAGTACTTAAAATGATTTTAACCTCCAGTTAAAGTCCAGTAATATTGTCAGCAAAAAAAAAAAGTCTTTTAAAAACCGCTGTAGGTATTAGTTAATCGCTTATCATTATCAAAACTAGTTCGACCCAATAGCTAAATAGGTTTATATGTTAGTTCGGTACGCGAGGTCACGACTACAAAACCCCAGGAGTCGATTGTTCTTCGATTGTTACGGAACTTGGGCATACGATCCGCCTAGGTTATTGTAACAGCATTTTTATTACTGTCACGAATTTATTTGATAGGGCATTCCCGTTTGTTTTATTTAAGGACAAAACTGTATCTATTCAATCTATCGCAGTCCAATGCTGGACATAGTCCATCGGGCCTACGCTACGCTTGCCGCAACAAAATCGTTCAATATAGTTTTAACATCATCTTTACTCTTCCTAATGGAAGTAAATGGGGGGGGGAGGGCTTCGTTCAGCAGTGTACGTGTAGGGGAGTAAGTAAATGTACTTCCACGCGGACCGATCCCTAAAAGTCGACATCCACCTGCTACCAGACTTGACATGGTTAAGGTTGCGGGTTGGAACTGTATTTATTTATGCACACATATTTAGGACTGCTTATTTCAAATGAAATTTCTTCCAGCAGTTTAGTACTGAAGGAAAAGATACCAGATCTGACAAATCTGATATTATTGACAGTTAAAGTATTATGTAAAGATTAAATTAAATTGTTTTGTTAACTTTACGTTTAAGAGGCAATGATGTAAAAAAGTATGGATTCGTGATATGCTCACAAAACAATCGAAAAAAGTGTTCCGAATGCAGTGGCAGCACACATACACATATTTCGAATTTCGAACACATTTACCTAAACAAAAGAGTACAAACTGGACTCTCTTCGGCGGTTCGTTTTTAAGGCACGGATGGCGTATTTACCTTTATATAAAAAGAATATCATTGTTAAAAGGACTATAACATACTGTCCTCGGTGCACTGACTGGCCTAATAATAACCGAATAAATACTTAATCATGCACATTAGAACCGATTTGTTAACCCGGTTTCCGTTGTGAAACAACAATCCACGATTGCCATTGTTTATACCAAATAAGTCAAGCTTATGCATCTACGAGTGTAGCGTTCGAACAAAATATGTCGTTGAATTTAAATATTCAATTTTAGGTCATGGAAGTATGAAAAAATACGGATGGACTGTCATTAAAACTGTGTTCTCAAAGTGACAGTTGCTGTCTATGATGTAATTTTGTCATTTTTTTTGTATGAGAAATGAATAATTTTAGTGTTTTAAATTTAAAATATGTCATCGAATTGTATGATATGTCATCGATGTTATGACACGTAATTTAGGGATTGTTTTCTATTGTTCACTGCGGTTTTGACAACATAAGCCATGCTCTTCTTTCGTTTTTTTCTTACATAATCTATGACTCAGTTGACAGATGCCGTCAAAAGTCTTAATATTTTGTGATTTTCCATACAATCTGGCTGGATTTTGACAAACTTTTGATGTTAGCGAGACACCGTCCGTATTTTATATAACGTAACGTTATATTAGTTTCCTTGCATTATTATCGACTTAGCACATAGGCTTATGTGATTACAAATACATACTATACATTCCAGCGTTGGCATTAGATAATACACTAACAGCCTATCGACATAAGGTTTCGTTTCCAACGGGCTTTAAGCCTAGCTGCAGAGTAAGTTCTAATGACCTAAACGGTTATACGACAATGCCGATCGCGGGATTATACACTTTATGCCTCTAACAATAAAAGCTACGTTGTTTACAACGTGCCAACCTCACGTGGGGCACGTCGCAGTCTGTCACGTGACAGACGTCGCGAATAAACCTTGACACAAGAGTACTCTTTTTAGCGAGAAAAAAGTTTAATTGTCTATAGGCCATAGACAAGGATGAGATTTAATCGGATAAAAAAGTAATTTTACTAGCAATGGGTAGTAAAATTACCGGGTATAAGAGACCTTACATCTATTGTCTCGAATGTCGGGCGCAGTGCAGCATAGATGAATTATGTCTGTCAGTTGGTGATCTCATTCAAGGCCACTCGGTCAGGCGTATCACTTACCATCAGGTTAGCGTCCTGACCGTCCCGTATACTTTGTATCATAAAAAAGCGACTGTTTATTCGAACCACTGGATTCTTTTACACTGTGTAAGTGATTGTGTGTAAAAGTTTTCCTCCATGAATGCCTCCTGCCTCCCGCGTGATTTATGGACTTGCGGGCACGTGCTAATGTTTTGTTTAGATGATTGTTCCGCCATTTTTGTTTTTATTTTAAGGCAATAACAAACTTAATAGCAAAGGGGTTGCATGAAAGAGACCTTGTTAAAGCTACATAAATGCCTATTTATCGAGTATTTACGTTTACTAAAAATCGTATTATTTTTTCGTCTCCTCAGATAAATTAATCACCCAATCTCACCTATTTTTATTTATAAATAGCGATCTGCCCAAAATTTCGACCTTTTTTTTACTTGACGTTTTAATGAGATTTATCGACTATTTAGCTTAATATAACTATGTCACTAGATAACTATACTGTAACCTTTTTACTATCACACGTGTATAATAGGCGGCAGAAAATCAATACTAGTATCTATCAAGTAAATGGTAAGGAATCTTAGATAAACAATAAATTAACCAAATGCTAAATCTCACTCATAAAGGGTCCGTCGCGTCAGTTGGGCAGAATTTTCATTTATAATCACGTCTCTCGCTGCATGTCATAGTGACATAGTAATATGCTCATGCTTTTGATTTTATACCCCTTAAATGACGCGTCAAAGTCAAAATTTTATTGAATAATTTAATGTCATAAATATAACAATAAGTCAACGTATGTGTCAAGCGGCTCGGACATTTTTTGGTTGATATTTCTTCGAGATTGTGCCTGCCATCTAGTTAGTTAGTTAGTAAGAGCGTCGGTGGCTCAGTGGTGTGGACTGTCGCCTTCCTACCGGGAGGGCTGAGGTTCAAATCCCGACACGTACCAATGTATTTTCGAATTTTCAAAAAATATATGTACGTTATTCGACGCTCTTACGGTGAAGGAAAACATCGTGAGGAAACCTTCATGCACGCCTGCGAAGAGATTCGAAGGTTGTGTGTAAAGTCGTCCAATCCGCACTGGGCCCGCGTGGACGACTAAGGCCTAATCACCCTATACGGGTAGGCTCGTGCCCCTCGGTGGGGACGTTTAATGAGCTGATGATGATGATCTAGTTAGTTTATTGTTTATCTAAGTACGTAATTCACGGATTTACCACAGTACACACCAGAATCAACGAAGAGAAGTGAAAGTACTTCTGCTGGTTTCTGCCAATTCACTTTCACACGCCATTCGGGGACAATTTAGATCATTTCCTCGTTTCCAACTCGAGCGAAGCTAAAAAACCTGGCCATTTTTGTACGGCTCTTTTTATTTGACAAATTTTGAGGAAAATGTTTTCGAATATTCGTTAAAACAAAATGTTGTCGATTAAACCATACAAAGAATAAAAGGAACTGAAGCAAGACGACCTATCGACAGCGGTTTGTTCAGACAAATATATAGACGTAGAATGGGAGAGGGGATGTCCAGCAGTGGAATGCGATAGTTTAAAGAGAGATGCCATTAGGATTTCCCAGACCTTTATAAAAATGGCGTCTTCCTTACTAAAAGGCAAGCATTACATTAATCTTGTAATTGAGAAAAAAAATGACTCAAACGCCCTATACATACATTTTCGACAGTTTTTCGGTTTCGTCTTCAAACAGCAATACGAACATTTTTTTAACTCTTGTTATTCGTAAATTGCTTTAACTTCCTCCTTACATAAGGATATGACCTTGTCCCACTTTCTTGCTATGTGGTTAATAAAATTACGGATAATAAATTGCCATGACCCAAGAAGAAAGTTTGTTATTGACTGTGACGTCATTTATTTTAATGAACGTTGGTGCGGTTAGTTTGGTTTATTTGTTCCCCATATCTATTTAAACTAAGGTACTCGTATATAGAAAATTAGTATCCTAGCCTTTTATATACAACTGATCACCACTAGAAAGGATGATGTTCAAAATTAGTGTACCAAAGAAAAAATGTCGAGAATATAATAGGCATATCTTCATCATCATCGGCATATACGTACCACTGCAGGGCACAGGCCTCCCCGCGCAGCATGACCTATGTCCAGCAGTGAATTTTTGTTGACAATCAATTCTATTCATCATCAGCTCATTAAACGTCCCCACCGAGGGGCACGAGCCTACCCGTATAGGGTGAAATAATTTTTATTAGTACAATATTTTTTAATAGACATTAAAACAAAAAATATATATGCTAACAAAATAATATTAGCTAGCAATAATAGTCCACCGTCCGTATATTTAGTCAAAAGTCAGCGCCGGCAATCGAACGCGTGTCCAGGTCAAGTTCAAGACTGGGGCCACCTCACGGCCTGGTGACCCACTGCCGGCGACCCCAAGCACTCTACGAGGATCTGAGGCCTTAGACCAAAATGTGACTTTATTTACTCCTTATATGAAGAATAAAAAAAATTATCATAAATATCATAATAACCTGTTAAAAACCGTAATAGAGATATATAAATAAATAAATTAAAACAATTAGTTTTTAATGCAATGTAATAATAATAACCTATTGCCCGGTGACCAATAGTAGTAACCGGCCAACAATAGTAGTCTTTAAAAGTTTTCAAAAAATATTTAAAAAAACATTATATTAAAAATACAAGGATCATCAATCGGTTCATAAACGACGAAGAAATGCGCACATATAAAACAACGTACTATCAACTTATGGAATCAGTTACCATCAGAAACGTTTCCGGAACGATATGACATGACGTCTTTCAAAGAAAGAGCGTATTCTTATATAAAGGACCGGCAACGCATCCCTGTGACCTCTATTGTTGCAAATGTCCATGGGCGGCGGTAACACTTTCCATCAGGTGAGCCGCATGCTCGTTTGCCTCATTATTTTATAATAAAATAAAAAAATAATGACATATATACGGTCGAATTGAGTAGCTTCGTTTTTTTAAGTCGGTTATAATAACCTTTAATAGAAAATCTTTTTTTTTTGAAGCTGGGAGCTCTCAAGGCCATCAGCAAAAGTCATCGAGAGTGAGAAATATGTTTTATCTATAGATTTTCCAGGAAACGAATGCGTGCTGACGGAGGAACGGGTCAAGTTCAGGGTCCTGACAACATTAGGTGACCCAGTGACCTGGTTAACTTACGACCTCTGCTATGCGCCGGGTGTAAAAGGAATCAATTGTCTATTCCTTATTTCCATCCGCATTGACTTCTACGTTAGTATTTATATTGCTAAACTAGCTATTCCCCGCGGTATTACTCGCGTTATAATATATTCTCCCGCAGTAAAACATAACCTAAAATCGCTTCGTTATCAGGCGACGCGCGGCCGAATTATTATTATTTATTCTTCACTTCTTATCTCTCCAGAGAGGTGGACTTTTCAGATGCACGGGCCTTGGCCAAATGCATTCAAAATTACAATTGTTCAGTTCATCATCGCCGCTGGACCGCATGCTGCCACATCCAGCAACGGCTCCAGATGCGCCCCGGCGGACCCCGGGTAGCGACCGCAAATAGTGTTTGTTACAAACAAACACTCCGATTCCATTCATATGTAATAAATTATATATTAGTTCAAAATCCAAAGTAACAAGATAGAATCTGTACCAACATTGTATGACATCCCATATATGTGTGAATTTGTCACAATCAGTTTTCTTTTGTTTTTGGATATCTACGGGATACTACTAGGCTTTACGGGTTCATAAGTAAACTATGTTACATGTTAATTAATTTATAATTGATTTAAAATCTATACGGAACGCGATTTCATTTAAATAGGAAAAATAATGCCTGTATTTCCAAAAACTCGTGCCAACCAATTCCGCGTAGATACTTCGCAAATTCACAAACAGTAAACTTATTTAGTCTTTCACACAGTTCTCCGAGAAACGAGGCGGGATTCGTTTACGAACGGTGAGTAATCAAAGGGGAATAGACGTTATTGCTTCACTTCTTGCGAATTAAATTATATCAAAGTGAAATTATAACCAGAATCAAAAAGATTAATATGTTCCTCTTTTATAATTTCCACGTCGACGGATAGGATTAGATTTTAGAACTCTTTCTAACCCTGTTTTGAATTCGACGGACCTTCGGTGTTGAGGGCAACTTTTACATTATTTCAATGGTTGAGACGTCGGCTATTACACCAAGGGTTGCGGGTTCAATCCCCGGGCATTACAAATATTTATATGCATGTTTGTTTGTATTGGACTGGATGTTTATATGTATTTGTTTACAAAAATATATGTATAAGTATATTTATCCGTTTTTTGTACCCATACTACAAGCTTCACGGTTTTTTAATGTACTATTGAATATACACATACACGTTTTTGTTTAATGTCTTTTTAATTTGTTTAGTATTAAGTGCAATTATATGTTTCCTATGTTGTGATCATACAGATACAAATAAATGATTTATCCATCCTACCTACCTAGACGACTCAGTATCAACAACCTAGTGAAAGTACATAGGTGCCAGCTCCTGCCTACAAAATCAATGATGACAATGATGAAATAAATAAAATAAACTAATGTCATATAACACTGACCCCGCACAGCGTTCGAGGCTGCCAATCGCATGGTGCCCCAATGACCTACATATCAACGAGCCGTGAGATGGTAACTACGAACACCGCTACACGAAATTTTGCAACAGCTGTTATTTTCAACGGTAGGCAAAACGTTTTTTGTCGCAAAGTCAACAGTAAAGCGTACATTGTACGGTAGAATTCTAGCCTGTGGCTAGTTCTAAAGTTTGCGAGAGGAGCGCTTCTAACACGAAATAAGAACAATTATATTATTTTTCGAAATGTCACACACAACCCTGTGTCATTCAAAAACACTTTTTTCTGGCCAAGTTTGCTCCATCTTAGAGCACGTGTCTTCCACTAGGATAGTCAGTGCTCGAGAGTAAGCACATCATGAAAAAAAATGCAAGAAAGTCTTCTTGAATTTTTTCTATATATATACATTGACAAAGACATACAATTTTATATACTACATAAAGATCCAATACGATTATTGTTCGTTTGTCTCACTGAAACTTGCTAATAGCTGAGATTTTGTGTCATCATGGAAACAGGAGAAAATTCAACGATGGGTAAATATTGCAAAGAAACTCGAAAGTAAAAACATTTGGATTCTCTCACATAAGAATGATAATGGATAGTTCGTTCTTCAAGTAAGGTAGAAACATTAGACTGCATTGAAATCTTATATAATCGATTTGTTAGGATATAACCTATTCTAGGTAGCAATAATAAAATAAGACTGTACGGTCGACGAAAAGGATATTTATTTAATGTTTTTAAATTCATCTTCGTAACCATAGGGACAAGTTCTTCAGAAAAAAAAAACAATTAAATTAATTAATGGTATTTACCAATAAAACATTATTAATTGTTTTTAACATAAATCATAAGGTCCTAAAAACCATGATGCTCAAAGAGTTAACCCACTTGTGGCCGGTCCGGACCTCTACCCAGTGGGGCCTCAGCGACCGAGTGACCCACATACCGAGAGACACCGCTAGACGCGGATGACTCAGCCTGTTTGCACATTTCACATAATACCGCGCCACCAGATGGCGGTTATTTAACTGTGACATAGCCCGGTGACACTATGTATTGAGCCGGTGAGGTTGGAATGCGATCGAGAAACTTCTATCGCTTGATCTTGATTACTGATGGACATTGGTCCCCAATAATTGTCGCAAGTTATATATTTTATTTACGACAAAATAAGAACATCTTAAACTAATGGTCAGTGTCCTCTTTTAAGCAAAGTGAGCCTGTTATAGGGAAATATCATTATATTTACCTGTCTCCATAGGCATTGTTTGTAAGATACTAGTATTCTGCTTACAATAACTTATTAGTAAAAACAAACTGAACTAGGCTAAAACTTCCAAATGGGGCAGTAATTTCTTGCTTTTGTTACTATTTCGCTAGTTGTAGTTATTACATTTGACATTCATAAAGGTTCTTAAGTATCTTTATGGATTGATTTAAAGTGAATGGATTTCTACAATTTCGGATCATTAGTTTTATATGGGGTGTAAATATATGCCGCAGTTATTAATAATAAAATCTTATCCCAAGGTTCGTGTAATTATAACACACGGTGCTGCTCGCCAGTCTATTACTTGAACTTGGCTTTCACACTCTACACGTGCCCTGAATATTTTGTCACACTTGAAGTATCTTTACTTCAAAATCTTAAAAGATACTTTTGGTTCAATTGTAATATCATCATCATCATCAGCTCATACGTCCGCCCGAGGGCACGACTACCGTATAGGGTGATTAGGCTTATCGTCACGGGACCCCGTGCGGATTGGACGACTTCCACACAACCTTCGAATCTCTTCGCAGCGTGCATGAAGGGTTCCTCACGATGTTTACCTTCACCGTAAGAGCGTCGGATAACGTCATATATTTACGAAAATTCGAAACACATTGGTACGTGCCGGATTTGAACCTCAGCCCTACGGTAGGAAGGCATAGTCCACACCATTGACGCCCGAGATCTACTACAATTAATAAGTAAATATAATTACATTTACGCACCTTTTTGTTGGTATATATTAGATTAGTATTGCTCTTGAAGAACCCCATTGATACATGTGCTGTTCTAATAACCATGAAAGCTAACCTTTAGACATTACATAATATGACTTTTACGATCATTATGTATTTAGTAATGAGTAATTTGAATATAGTGAGTTCCGCTAACAATAACTTAGTACGTTTAATGCTGTAATCGAATATATTATTTTCTTGGATTAGATTCTTGCCGCTCTAGACTATAGTATTTTCCGGCACGGTGCATACTCGTTGCCGCGTTGTGACTACGTGGTTACCTAGACGATCTCAGTACCAGTCTACCACCTAGTGCTTAATGGTGCGAATTCTGAATTAGACAAAGCCAGATCTCGTGTTTTTTAAAGTATTTGATTGAAAAGGAATCTTAAGGTGTTGGCACGTCATGCATTAGAGTTCAAATCATTTTGATCGCGCTCCGATTATTAGGGGTAGGTAAAAGAAACCATCGACTCCACATCCGCTGCGCACATACTGTATAATCGATAGGTGAAATTAGGTTGCGTTTGTTTTCCATACGTCCGCTGTTACACCGTATACGTCTTGTTACATTACAATATGTATCGAAGTCCGTCAGAGGCTTATTTTAACGTGAAAATATTAATTATGACTTAAAATATTAACAGGTGACGCTTTAGTCAAAGGGTAAGCAGTTGAATGGCAGTGGCCGGGCAATAGTTGCATAGAACCGATGGCTTAGTGAGGGCGAAAGCTTCTCGGGTGGCGGTTTCCCATAGCCCATAAGACGGAGTGAGCCTGGTAAGTGGCCGGTGGCAGATGAATTCAACTCTAGTGATGTGCTCGCGTGGAATCTTTAGAAACAGGCCTTGTCGAGTTGGTACATATGTAGTCTGTAATGATCGATGATGAATGACTATAATATTAAAATAATCTCGGTAATGACTGGAAGAATACTACGAAGGCCATCCCAACAAGTACGCTTGAAAATCCGTGTGTAATTTGCATGAATGCTTTGATTTGCTTGGCGTTAGCATGGGGAAGAACTAATAAAATATTCGTAATTCAACCTAAAATGAGGTATCACTAAAATTCTCATTATAGACCCACTTGTAAGACTGAAGGTTCTTTATGCAGCGAAATTGAGTAAAAATAAACAACTTATAATTTAAACTTCCCCTTCTCCGCTTTAACGGGATCTCCCGCAGCAAACTAATCAAATATAAATTAACCGACAGATCACTGACAATTGAATTTGAATCTGCTATCTCAAACCTGACATATCGATCTGCACAAATCATTTGCAATAGATATCGCCCTAATCCATCTTGATGACCCAAAAACGAATTACACCTTTAGAAAGGAGCGGTGTAAAAAGTCGAAAAAAAAAACCATTGAAAATTTGTCAGCCATCATTTCCTCGATCGCGATTTTTTACGCCAATCTCGCGCTAGTTGCGCCATTCCAAATCATCCGTTTCACTTTTGCTCGGGCACTTTCACTGCTAACGGTGCGTTGTTTGGCTCAGAGCGAGAATCAACCTTACCACCGTGACGACAGAGCGTAGGATATCTTTAACGTTTCACTGCTGACAAGAGTCGAAGCGTGAATCGGGTGTTGGGAGGGAAAGATGATCCTGCGTAGATAGGTTTAGAGTCGAGTTTGGTTTGCGATGTGGAGATGAGGCCTGCCGAAGCGGCGAGCGCTGGAGCAATGTCTCGAGTGCGCGTGAGTATGAACAGGCTGGGAACCGCGGGGTACCGTAACGGCGCTTGTGTCATCCGTTACCGCGCGGTGAAACTCATAAAAATGTTCTGTCAATCACGCTCGTATCACTTAGCACACACTAAGCTGGTATGAGAGACCTTGAATGGGGCCCTATAATTTGTTTCCTATATAGTGCTAATACTACTTTTATAGTAAAATTTATATTTTAGTTGGTTGGTTTTCCCCATCCATGGCATATTTTAACTGTTCCACGTATGCAGCAAGTGCATCTGACCTCGATTATAGTCAACCCCGCACCTTCCGGGGTGATACTGTGCGAATATCACTTTCGCAGAATCCACTTGTCGAACTAATTATGCATGCAACCGTTTTATATTAAGTGCTGTTAGTCAATACAATACAAAATATTGCCACATAGATATTTTGTTAATAAGTTAGTTAGGTTTAAACGATTGTTAAATGAGTGAGGTTTATATCTATCAGTTTTATTTAATGTTACAATGATATTGTTGGTGTTATCTTAAATTAAGAGTGATACATAATTCCTAAGCGACACTATATTATTTCATTAGTGAAAACTGTTTTGGCTACTGTTTTTGTTAACTGTTTGGTTTAAATGAGCTACAAAATCCAAATTAATAAATAAATATATCCACAAACTTGCCCATCGTTTCAAATCCCTAGCATATTCACTCAATTGTGGCCAATCAAGCTAATAGCAAATCTATTGCCAGATCTTGGAGATGCCGTTACACACAAGGGATTATAGAAGACCAGTTTATGGTAAATAGACGACGTTCGCCTGTCTTATTGTTCCTAAGTAGGTTTCTTCACAACTTGTTAGAGTCTCGTGACAAACTTTACAATCTCAGATAAATTTTCCCTAACCTAGGTAGCAATAGAGGAGGTAAAATATGTCTGCTAGTTCAAAAGAAATTGGTGTTCACCAACAACAACTTTTGTACTTCATGTAGTACAAACAAAAATTAACAGACTAGTATAATTGGACCTCCCACTGTAGCAGTGGCCTGGGACATATACTATAATTCCAGAGGTCCCAAACCTGGTAAGACTATTCGTAGTGACAATTTAATCTGCTAAGATGCATGCCCGTTTTATTTGTACACTATTATGGATATTAGCCAAAGCAAAATTGAATATTCTTTACAATTAGATTAAAACTTCATTACCGTTAAAAAACAAAAATGTTTGTGACGAATTGAGATTAAACAGACGACATTTAAAAATAAAGCACTATTACGTAGAATTGACCCATGTTGACGACGCGTGTGGTTTGAGATGTCGGCTATTACAATGGTTCCGGATTCGATACCCAGGCAGTACAAACATTTGTTTACATGAACATATCTGTTTCTAAGTATTATGTGTGTTTACAAAAAAAGAATGCTCATTAATTAGTGTATTCTTACAAGCTGCTTTCTAGAATTGGCCTAGATGGAGCTATTTAAATGTACGTGGATATTTGTTTATTATTAATTAACAGTTCCAACAGTTCCACCAAGATGACTATAACGGACTTTTGACCGAGTGTCGAAAATGTCTTGAGGTCGAACGCTACTCGCGTAGGACGTGACTATTTAAGGAATGCATCGACCAGTTACGGTTTCAATGAAATATTTGTAAACTGCGTAAAATATTTGTGTATGTGTGTGTGTGTGCAAGATGACATTCGGTTTACACATTTCTGGATGCAAGCCAATGTGACAAAATTTGATTCATCCTTACAAAAACATAACGGATTTTCGTATAAATTATAATTATTGAAAGTTACTCGTGGCCCAGACAATGATACGTTACGAGACGATTATATACATTTAATTAATTGTTTGATGCCCTCATGTAGGTTTTACTAGGCCTTATTGACACATACTGGGTAGCTTTTCTACCCAAACATATACAAGGTTACCAAGCTCATCTAGTATTACTGACCCTAAGCCAAGGGTTGCAGTCACATCCTGGAATGTATTAGATTTTTAAGGCTCATGCTCACATGGCTCACACACACACACAGACTTTCATAATTACTTATAGCATAAACACACATAAATTAATTTCTATACAAAAAAAACAAGATCCTCAATAAAGATCTTAGTATATAATATAATCTTTGTTCTGTATAATCTTAGATATATGTTTATATATAATTTGAATTGTTATAGATTATTATTATCATAAAACATATACTGCGCAGAGTGAGTGGGCACTGCCTTCTGTAACGCAGGTTTAACCCTTTACAGGAGTCAGGGGTTTCACTAATTTATGTAACATTGTTTTATGTCAATAAAGATATTATTTTAATATTTTATTTTATAGTATTGGCTCGACACCTGTCCTGTTGTGACGTCCACTAGCGCCCAACAACCAAAAGTTCACCAGAAAAAACCCTAAACTTTTCAAATTCTTTCAAGAATACGACTTATTTTCGTTACGTACTACTTTTTTTCTGAATGACTACTGCTGTAGGAAGCAAATGGCCTTTACAGCTTCACTGTGTAAGTGGCGAACGCAGATGGCTCTCACCCTTAATTCGTTCCATCAACCACCTACATAATTTTGTCAACAATATAAAAGTCGAGCACTACAAAACATCTATCAGTATTTATACATATAATTGAATATGACATATATGAAAATACATACAAAACAATTACATTGAACACATTATTTTGTGTTAACAACCTCAAGACGTGCGAGGTGTGTTGTAAATAACATATTTACCTATCGACGCGACAAGGGCACATGAAAAACTATTTATTGTTTTAAAAATAAACTTCAAACACAGCTCTATCAGTTATATTACCTTTGTAGGTATATTGGACTGACAAGGAAAGCTCAAACTATAAATCTTGACGACGACGTAATAAGGATAACCTTAAACTACTTTTATTTTTGAGAAAGCACACTCCCAGATTTTCGACTACGATCTATACAACCAGATCATTAATTTACCTAGACTTTATCCACCTCGCGATAAAGTTCGAAATCGACTCCACATTCGCACGCCAAGGAAAGTGCACTAAATCGGGGAAACCCGCGCCGCGGCACGCGATGCCAGCTCCGTTTGTATCTATGTCCTTGTCGGTTGCAATGTATTGCATGTTGGTGAGAAAGGGACAGAATATGTGGAGTAACGGAACTTATCATGCTATAATTGGACGAGTTTGTAACAGGACCAAGTGTCGGTCTTGACCGATATGAGATTAAAATTAATAGCAACTTTTGTTTAATTTAAATGAAAAAGTTGATCAAAATTCGCTGATAGAAGATGGCTTTTGTGGACATTATAACAGTGTTCATTTGCTTACTTAAGACGTTAATATGTCAAGTCACAGTATTTTGATAATTCACTGCGTGAGGTAACTTAACAAAATTTAAACGTCTGCGTCAGATATACTATAATAAATTAAATTACTATACACATAAACACGTGTAATGATAATGTAATTAAATATCAAAATGATCGGGACATATTTTTTTACATACATAAATCGTACTTTGAGGCTCTTGAACTTAGAGGATATTTTAAAAAAAAATTGGTAAAATACATATTAAAATTTGTGATTACATCAATATGAAGTATGTAAACTGATTACTCACATGATATGTGGAGATTTGAAATACGTATTGTACTCTTATCATTTATACTTTAATAAATAGTGTCTTTTGAATTTGTAAATCTTTCAAAAATTGTTAGTAAATAAATACTATTATATTCAACACAATCTGGAAAGTACTTATAAAATTACAATTCATATTACTGAGACAATTTATAAAAATCAAAAGCGCGTCTCGCTCCCATTTTGGCAACGTCACGTATCAAAATTAAAAATCTCATCTCGTTAACCATCTAGATAGTTGCCGATTTGAAAGCATCTCAAAGATGGCACATCAAGATAGAACTGTCTTCTTTGATGTAAACTAAAATTAGTATTATATGTAATATACCTAATATTACATATAATACTAGTTTTTTTATATTTTTTCTTTTAAAAAGTGTACAGGACGGTCAGGTTGCTCACCTGATGATAAGTGATACGCCTAATCAAGGCAGAGCGGCTTTGAATGAGACCAACAACTGTTAACAGTTATTATTCTCCACCAACGCCGCATTGCGACCGTCACCACAGACACAACAGATGTTAAGTCTCTAATCCCGAAACACAGAAGTGCCAAACACTTTTATGTCACGGGACGATATCTGGTACTGCGGTGGTTCCTACCTAGACGACTCAGTACCGAGTCTACCACCTAGTCAACATTGGACTTAAAAAAATAAGTAACTAATTATCAGTACGACAAATGAGATTAATGTTGAAGTGGGTATATTTATACCACAAACCTTGATTGATATGACTTTGTTATAATTGATTGTTAATCTGATATTAATTGACAAGCCAACAAGCATACGACCAGGAGAGCAGGTTACATTGCCGGAGGTGATTCTCAACAATGGACTTACCATCTTTAGTCTATATGTTATTAAGATAATTTGTAGTAAGAAAGAATGAAAAAAATCTTTATTCAAATAAATCTGTTACAGATACTTTTGAATCGTCAATTGTTATCACTATCATATTTTTTTGGGACTCTACCACCGGTTCGGAATAAGTAGGATCTTCGAGAAGAGTAATAACTTCACAACCGTACTACCGTTAAAGATAGTACGGTTGTGAAGTTATTACGATATCGGATTAATCTTAAAAACACTATTACATCGGATCTCATTGGATCACCTCGACATTAATCAAAATTTAAAAATGGAACGGCGCGACCCCATTTCACGCGCGTCTTTGCATGTGAGCGGTCGTGCGGGGTGTCTCTGTGCGAAAATAAATATTCCGAATTAGAAAATACATTCAGACCGTGATATGGTATGCGTAGATATGACACCCTATTCTGTATCGACTGATAAGAAAGAGGATGATATTTTTAACTTCAAACTAGGTACTTTTTACCTAGCCTTCCCCTGCCATGCCCTAGGCAGGTGTTCAAGTCTCATTTTGGGACGCCCCTAGACATTGCATATTTTTCATGCTGAGCGTCTTGTGCGTTCGCCGCTTTTCCGGTAAAGCTTCTTAAGAAGGCCATACGCGGCCAACAGCGAAGAATAAAATCCGTATTTTTTTATTTATATAGCAGAGGACTGGAATGTCTGATGCAAAGTGTAAGAGACCAATGTCCACCAGTGGACTGGGATAGCTTAAAGTAAGTAGAAAAATACAATTATAAAACACATCTATTGTCAATGGCCAAAAGCGTTGCGCTCTGATTAACACACCATTTGGTTCACTTTCACTTCTCGAGATTCGCGAATACTTGAATTGCTGCACTCGCGGACTCTGAGAGAACTAGAGTAATCTATAATAATAATAATATATATAGGAAAGATTTCGTCATCATCATCAGCTCATTATAAGTTCCCGCGGGGGCACGAGTCTAACCGTACAGGATGTTTGGGCCGTAGCTGTCCACGCGGGCCCAGTGCGAATTGGACGACTTCACACACAACCTTTGAATCCCTTCGCAAGCGTGCGCAGGTTTCCTCACGATGTTTTCCTACACCGGATATACACACACATGTGAGGTCTCCTATACCCGATAATTTTACTAGCTACATTATACTCATCCGGAAACAGAAATGCATAATAACACACCTGTTTCACGGGACGATATCTGGCACTGATAGACGATTCAGTACCGAGTCTACCACCTAGTAAACCTACTAAGTAGTATCCTCGTTTACAAAAAATATATAAAATAAGTGGTCAACATATATTAATGGGTGTCGAAAGAAGTTTCTACATCCTTCCATAACAATAAAGCTCCAAATCTAACGGCGTTTCTTATACGTAACGCGCCGACTTCTCTATTCTGTGTCCTCAACATAAAGGTCGTTAACTGACAAAAGCACAAATTCGTGTTAGATCTGCGAAAAAACACAGTTTCATGGCAAAGTAATTTAGTCCAGCCTATAAAGTCCCACTGATGGCATACATAGGTAAATACAACTTGGTAACTTTACTACATATATTACTTGCACATATTATTATAAATCATCATCATCAGCTCATTAAACGTCCCCACCGAGGGGCACGAGCCTACCCGTATAGGGTGATTAGGCCTTAGTCGTCCACGCGGGCCCGCGGGCACGCGGATTGGACGACTTCACACACAACCTACGAATCTCTTCGCAGGCATGCATGAAGGTTTCCTCACGATGTTTTCCTTCACCGTAAGAGTAACGTACATATATTTTCGAAAATTCGAAAACACATTGGTACGTGTCGGGATTTGAACCTCCCGGTAGGAAGGCGACAGTCCGCACCATTGAGCCACCGACGCTCCATTATTATAAATAAATAATAAATATCCACTGACATTCACACAGCGCCATCTTGCCCCAAGTTAAGCGTGAAGCCTGTATTATGGGTACTAATACAACGGATAAATATACTTATATTTTTTTTTGTAAATACATACATATTATACATAGAAAACACCCAGACCATTATAAACAGACATGTACATGCACACAAATGTTTGTACTGCCCGGGGATCGAACCCGGAACCCTTGGTGTTGCAGTCGACCTCTCAACCGCGACACCAAATGGGTCGTCAATGGGTGGTCGTCGTTATATCAGGGATTCTACATATATGAACTATGTTAGTACACATTTTTTGTCCGTCTGTAACAATTCACTGCTATAGGATAAGGAACGCACGGTTATTTAAGGCTTTTACGCTCAAAATAATGCATAATTCTACTTGCATTATTTTGAGCGTTATATTTGAAGACCGGTCTAGTGTAATTATTGAGACATCGGCTATTACACGAAGGGTCCCGAGTTCGATCCCCAGGCAGTACAAACATGTGTGCATGAACGTGTCTGTTTGTATTGGTCTGGGTGTTTTATATGCATAATAATGATGATGGTTTTACTTAAAAAAAAGCATGTTCGTATGTTATGTAATATAAGCTTCACGCTTGACTGGGGCTAGATGGCGTTGTGTGAACGTAAGTTTTATTTATTTATATTTCTGTGACCGACAAAAGCTGAGTTTCGCACATACTCGCTTTTAGATATTCGACGGCATAATTATAACCACGAAAAAGTAGGCCCGTTTCGTCTATACACCGCGGGGTTTTTAAGTGATTTCGCAACAGATTCTGTTAACCACTTTCACTAACATAAAATGCAAAGTAAAATTGTCGGTGGCATTTCATTTTAAACGTATTAGGGTTATAAAATTGCTCTTAACGACTGTTTTATGAGTTGTGTTCACGACCAAAGTGCAGTTTACACACTAATTTCTATTGTTATTAGTATTAAATTGATATACTTACGGACGTGTCTTTTGTTACTTAATGATTGTCACATTTTTAAGGTGACTTGCTCAGGCATTGCGATGTTGCAATCATTCAATCTATTATCCGTGTCAGTTTTATGTAACAGACAATAGATTTGGTCTAGATTTTTTATGGTTAAAGGGCAAATAGTCCTGTAGCCTATGATAAGTAATACATAATCATTTAGTTTCATTTATAAATGCCTAAGTTCTGAACTAGCTTTTCTACAATAGTTTGAAGACAAGCATACCATTTAAGAGTGATTTAGTAGATTGCTGGCACAATCAGAAGTAAACATGTAGAATTTATTATTAAAATTCATAACTGTTTATGTAGCCTAGGCTCCAGTTTCTTTTAAGACCAGATTCGGAAACTATAAATTAAGAGTTGATTTGCAGTACTTTATTACCTAATACTCATATTATTTACAACAATTAGTTTCATACCAATAAACTCAAAACATCCTCAACGTAAAATGCATCGCAAGTGCAAACAAGCGCAAGTACAAACTGTTTGTATTCACAAAAAAAGAAAACATTCCAGATAAGCCCCGGGTATTATGTGAAATGTGCCACCGAATGCGGCGCACGCGCACCGAATACACAAAATGGCCGGCGACCCAATGTGGGTCACGGTGATCCGAGGCGTGCAAGCTCTTACACCTTTTTAAACGATCACACTAGTCATTTGCATTTTGTTACATTTGTTTATATTGTTTTATAATTAATCAAATCTCGTGACTTGCTACATACATAACCAGTCTCAAATATGTTAGGCGCGGATTTACAGCCAAGGCAAGACAAGCCACCCAAACGCCATTACGGGGTCCTATCCAAACTTGCACTTTTCTCATAGAAATGATCTTGAAACAATCAAGAGTAATCTTAGGTATGGATATAATAAAAACATTGCATAGTTTTCTTTCTTGATGATGGCTTGACTTACAATTAAAAACTCCTCGTGAGGGACTGATTTTCGTAGGTTAATGTTTTCAAATATCAGCGGGAATTATAAGTTTATGTACATTGAGTGGATATCCCGGGGATTATCAGTACGGTATCTTGAAGACACAATGGGTGTTCATTTGTCAAAGGGATATTTCAATTTAAGGGATCATTAAGCTATAACAAACACATCAAATCAACCGAAATTTAATTTGTTTACAATAACTCAAACATACCGAAGTACTAATAAAGTCCATATGAATCTTTAAGCGAAAATTAACATGTCTATTGAATTTCGCTTCGATTTCATAAACATATATAACTGTTTCTACTGATTTAAGGAAACATAATTTCCTCCCTCATAGCCTCCGGAGCTTTGATGTCGGATTCCCTGGAAATTTTGACCCGGTCTTTCATGGTAACAAATTACTTAATTTTGATTCTCACAATTTGACACTCCGACACGAATATTCTAAATGGGTATACATTTTCACAATTTAGTATACTGCTTAGTATATATAAAAGCAGAATTATATATATATATATATAAAACGGTTAACGTCTGTTCGTTAATAAATAAATAAAGTGACATTTTACCCAGGAAAGAAGGCTCTATTGTTATAGTTTTTAGAATACTATATTGGTTTTATGTAATTTAAGGTAAAATAAGGGTAACTTTTCTCCATAATAGGCTGTAAGGTATCGTAAGGAAGCAACAAACCATATCTTTTATTTCCGCATGGCTATGCTACGATTATGTGGGAATCCCTGCAACGAGATAATATGGAATGCTGATGATTCGGCTTGTCTATCTGCAAAATGATTGCCATGAATGATTTGTTTTGTTGTACGTGCTCCAGCTTTGCAGTCGTTGGAATATACTTTGAACCGTCCAACGTTGCTGCCCTATACTAACTTAATAAACTAACTGGGTGTACAATCTCACTCAAAGTGTCCGCGGCAAAATTATGCCCATCCGTCAGTTGAGCAAAATTTTCATTCATAATCACGACGCGGTCGCTACGCGTCATAGTGACAGTGTAGTAAGCTCGTGATTTTGATTTTATACCCTATTTATGTCGCCTTAAGATCAAATTTTTAATGGATAATTTTATGTCAAAAATATAACATGTGTCAACGTATGTGTTAAGCGACTCGGACATTTTTTGGTTGATATATCTTCGTGTTAGTGCATCCTGTTAGTTTATTGTTCATCTTACTTGCTTCCATATAAACAAAAGCCCGCAAGTCGACTTGGAAATGTTTACTCCATCGTTTATCTGATTGTTCACTTATCGAACCAAAAATACTAGCAAAGACGACATTATTTAGATAATAATAATGACTTTATTTCTCGCATCACAAAACGATTAGTACATAAGTTCAGGATACAGAAATATTTTGATATAAAATATAAATATTGTGAGACTGATGCCTATGCTAGATGACCCAATAAAACCACTTCTAAATACAAAAGGTGAATTGAGGCGTTATAAAACTTCGACGATAACTAATACCAAATAACGAAGCTATAATATACTATATAATATGTGGGAACTGCCAGAAACGGTCGCTATTAAAATTCTCAAAAATTAAACTTTCACCGTTTAGAATATAAAGAGATAACCGTGGCAGCATTGCAATATACGCCAGAGTTGAGGTCGCTCGGCTAACTGTCTTTTACACAATGTGTGTGAACACAGACATCCGAATATACAATTAGACTGGACAAGCCGCCAAGTTTATAGGCAGTTCTAGTGTCGCAATTTCTTTTCGGTTCTTACCTGTGAAAAGTTATTATATTTCTTGGTAAATTTACTGATTCATTGCGATGATGGCATGTTACAATTGCACAGGATGGCATTTTGGGAAAAAACGGTAATTTCTTCTAATATTCGTGCGTCTTGACTCGTCTCACAGAGCGTAAACTGGCAGTCAGTGTATGCTCGTTGAGCTTACATTTGTCGCACTTAAAAACGCGGCTTGCCCCATCTCCTGTATTGGGAAATCTGTGGTGTGAACTATGCTGGTATGAAAAACGATTTGTTTTTATTTACACACTTCTAAATAAACATAATAAATATCCACGACACCGCACACCAAATGGGTCGTCCAATCAGGTATTAGCCATAGTAGCCAAGCTAGTAATAGTATTAATACAGATATTTCCCACTTAGATAAGTACAGTTAGGTATATAACCTTGATACATTAAGTTCCTGACATACACTCGTATAGAAACTATCATAAATATCGCTTTTCCGTAGTTATTCAGTATTCACTAGTTACGATAACGCTAGCTAGAAAACAATTAGCCATCTCGCATAAACACCGCGCTCAGTGCGTCCGCTCGCACACTTGCAATCTAATAATACTGTCCCGCTCCACTTTAATGCGCCTGCGCAGCCGAAGGTGACACATTAATAAACTTGAATATATACGTGGGTATCGTAATGCGTTTCTTTCGTTCACCACGAGTTCTACTTTCGCGTAATGTTGTTATACACACTCAGCATACAGTCTGAGTATACACATAAGGTATTTGTGTTCGCTCGTCAGCATACTTAAATCTCACTTATTTCCCACTCTGTAACAGTTATGCTAGGTATTAATAGGTTCCGGACAGATGAGTTTAGACTAGAACGAGACTCAAGCGTTGATCTTTTGTATTTAGCACTATCCCTAGGGTGTCCTTCTAGAATACGCGCCTATGATCTTAAAGGTCGGGGAGTCATTTTTAAGGCTGAGAGCCATCTGCGCTCGCCAATTGCCCGGTGACACTGTAAAAGGCACCATCGGCTAAAAGCAGTAGTAAGGTAAATAAAAAAGCAGAAGAGGACCCCCGAAATTAGTTTCATTTGAAACGCATTGAATTATATTTATTATACAAAAACATAACATAAATCGCTATATCTTTTTGTTATCTTCGATGTGGGAATAGCTTATATTTACATTAAATTCTGTTTAACTTCGATATGCAAAACTGCTTCCATGTCAGCTGTGCTTGTCGTGGCAGTTTGTAATTAAGGTATCACTACTTGTTTGTATCTCTTACTAATGTATATTATTGTCAATTTAATAAGTGTACGCCTTGTAAACTGTCCTATATAAATAAATACAAGCACTGAACCCGAGAAGAGATGATTTTAGGTACAACAAATAACATGAGCGTCGGTGGCTCAATGGTGTGGACTGTCGCCTTCCTACCGGGAGGGCCGAGGTTCAAATCCCGACACCTGAGTCAATGAGTTTTCGAATTTTCGAAAATATATGTACGTTATCCGACGCTCTCACGGTGAAGGAAAACATCGTGAGGAAACCTTCATGCACGCCTGCGAAGAAATTCAAAGGTTGTGCGTGAAGTCGTCCAATCCACACTAATCACCCTATACGGGTAGGCTCGTGCCCCTCGGTGGGGACGTTTAATGAGCTGATGATGAAATAACATGCCATTATTTTAACAAATCATGTATGATAATTAATCAGGCAGTCACATTAACAAGTTAAACATCATTTGTTAATTATTTTGAACATAATCACGACGACATTACTCATCGATAAGAATTTCTCTAAAATCAACTGCATCATTAATAATCAATTTCATTGTAACAATACAAAATTAAATGAGATAACGAATGTATTTTGAGCGAACAGAAGTATGCTATTTATGTCGGTGGTGATAAAATTATATTCCTGATTTTACTATACAACTCTGCGAGCAAGTTTCAACAGTTCAGATTACCTTTGTATCTTCTACGAAACAGCGTCTCAAGTATTATAGTACAAAATTAAAGTTAATCATATAAATAGTCGTCTAACAATCCGACTCCTGGTGTCAGAAAAAAACTAATTCAATATAACTCAGGGTTTCAAATACAGCGACTTTGTAGTTAATTTAGTTTAGACCTTAGATAACGCTCTTTAGAGTTTCATATATATTTTTTCTTAGGATAATTTGTGTCTACGATGTATGAACACTATACAAAACAGTTATTATAAGAACGATATATTTACACGCCAGCTATTTAAAATGACAGACTGAATGAACGTCGAAGACGAAAATAACGATCCAAGATTTCAACAAAGCAAAAATAAATGGTTTTGAAAAGTACGAACCGCATTAGTTGGGTCTATTCATTTTACAAACTAACCGACCTCATTGTTGGTTTATAATCTCACGCGTTACATGTACAAAAATGCGACCAACAACAGTGTCATATAAATCATGAGTACTCCATGATTGGAATATTTCTAGGAAATAACATATTTTTATAAGCGCATAGTTCAACGCACTAATTAATCAAAACAAAAATCTACGCTTCATAACTATAACATATCACCAGATCCTTAGGTCCACTTTAGATTGTTTGTCGTTTTGTGTTGAACTTGCATTTTTTTATAGCAATGCAATTTGGAACTTATTACAATACAATTAAGAAGGAAGTCCTTTTTGGCTTGTGATACATCGGTCAACGACGCCGTAGCATTCCAAGCTAGTTCGTCAGACCTTGTTGGTGTCATAGCAAAAAATCTGTATTATATATAATATGAATATTGGTTTCATTTTATATTATACACTTAAAGTATGGTCACTCAATAGGGGTCCTTCAAAAAGACTCAAGGTTGCTCCAACGTCTATGGAGAGGGCTTTGGTGTTTTCCTACGCGATAAGATTTGCGCAGAACCGATGGTAGATAGTTTTGTGAGTAAATACAAAAAAGTATATAAGTATGTGTATCCGTTGTTTAATACCCATACCACAAGCTCCACAATATGTCGCTGTGTGAATATCAGCGGATTTATATACTATTAATATGTTGATTTTATTGACAGTAGGACAGAGTAGTACTAAGACACCGAATAGTCACCCTTATAAACCGAATTGCAGGGTTTATTTTACTAGGTCAAATAATAATGTGTGTGTAATGATATGATGTATTACTAACATAGTAGGTTAGGTATATAAGAATTGTGTAAGTAAAAAAATATTAATTTTTTTTCGCTAAATTAGGTTTCGTTTGCAAATCTGACCACTTTCATCCGCGTATCCAAAATACGAAAAAGCTAAACTACTTCAAACCCCACCATTAAATATCCGCAGTTTCCCAGCGAGCCAACCTTGCAGTTTGCAGTACAATGCACAACTTGCGCAACTCCGTGATAAATCCATAAACGCATTCCGTATTAAAAAAGAACTCAACGTGTCGTAACGTTGAGTTCTGTTCTGTTAACGTAAAGTTTGGAATTGATATTAATATATACCATGTATTTTCTGATTATAAAATGAAATGAATTCCTACACTGCTTTAGCTTAATTGATACCGTTATAATTTCGTAAATTCACTTACTCGGTGCGGGTAATGGGGAGATATTATCAATGAGTATAAGTTTGTTAGTACTCTGTTTTTTTTTAAGTATTTTATAGCGTATTTTTTTTCAAAGCCCTATAATCACGCTGTGTATACAGTCTCTGGGCTAAAGTCCTGACCAGTGAACTGTTTTCTTTTAATGTGTTTCATGTAAAGACTGTATCCTGTTTGTGTACCATAAATTAATAAATTCACTAGTTTCCACCGTCCGTAATAAAATACCAACCCTTATTTTTATAAAAGCGCACCTTATTTTATATGTCGTTTCA
Organism: Leucinodes orbonalis; assembly: GCA_019425675.1. Taxonomy (NCBI): domain Eukaryota; kingdom Metazoa; phylum Arthropoda; class Insecta; order Lepidoptera; family Crambidae; genus Leucinodes; species Leucinodes orbonalis. The sequence continues at coordinate 5,301 of PQWD01008916.1, read as the reverse complement.
TTGATCACTATTGTTTATTTGCAATATTGTATTTTTAAATACACTGTAAAAAAAATATAAGGTTGATGTGATGATAGTGAGCAATGATGTCACATATCACTCATACAAAATATATGCAAACGTTCCTTTTTGACAGTTCATAAAAAGTATATCAACGATTAGTGGAGTCAAGTACCCAATTCGAAAAGACATTGGAATCGCGGCGGGATTAGAACCTGCGCCCTCCAGATCGTCAGCCACCGACGACAGAATATATAATATATAAAAAACCCTAACACAGAGATAAGCACGTCCAAACCAACCACACCGTGTTCAACACGAGACCAATCATTTCCTCACGTCGGGGAACGTGACAACTGATATCGTATCACGATGATTAACCAATCACTATCACACGGGTGGCATTGACACCAAGGCCGTATAAGATGCACGTAGATACAATGCAACTAGAAAATTGCATTGTTAAATATTATAATTAAAGGTTTGCTTCTATGTTCCAACGTTCACTATGTTGGACAAACTTGAAGTCTTCATCCTACTATGTTATACTCGTAAGTGGTTCTATTTATGTTATCTTTATCCTATATCCCAATGGATGGAACAGGCCTTTACACACATTTGTTCTGAGACCGACATCTTAATGTGGTTATCAAAGCACGAAATCATCATTTTAATAAAATTCAATCACCAATGTTCTAAGGAAAACTCCAGGCCGCTAGGTAAGTGAATTCATCGTCATCAGCTCATTATACGTCTTCACCGGGGGGGCACGAGCCTACCGGTAATGGGTGTCCACGCGGGCCCAGTGCGGATTGACAAACTTCACGCAAACCTTTGAATCCCTTCGCAGGCGTGAGCAGGTTTCCTCACTATGATTTCTTTCACCGTAAGAGCGTCGGATAAATATACATATAATCGCACCCTTCAGATCGGAAGGCAGTAGTCCACACCAATGGACCACCGAAGAAAAATCGATACAATATTTCTTAACTTAACAAGCTAAACCTTCTTTTAATAATAAACATTTTAAATGATTTGGGAGAAAGCAATGATATTAATACAAAAAATGTAAAAAATAAAAAATATATTATATCATTGGGGGAAAGTATACTTATATCGTACAGCAATTAAAACAAAACTAGTAACTGCAAAGTTATATTAATGTCAACGTATAGTGCTTTATCGAATTCCCCAAGTGTGTTTCTAGGTCAGTCATTTATTCAAAGTCGATGATTCACAAGGCGTCACCAATTAGGAACATATTGCGGCGTATCAAATGCTTCCTAAAATCATGATACCGATAACATGTATAATAATAATCTGACATAATAATAATCTGACAGCAAGTATACACGGAGATAGTACCCGAATTAGAACAACACGGTATGTGCAACTCTAGCATCTAGGTCATGGTTCGCGAACGAGCGAGATAGATACATACACAGTACGCCGCACCAGAGCGAGACAGGCGTATCTTGTACATCAAGACTGAAGAAATGCAAATGAACACTGTAAATGTCAAGTTTATGTGAAACATTTTCTGGGGGAAAAAATACCAATCTATTCGTTGGCGGACGTCCAGTTGGATAATGAAATTTCGAACTCAAGACGGCCGCGGAAGCGCCATTTCGTAATGGCCGCACTGAAAGAACGCCGTAAGAGCGGCAACGTCGCATAAAATCAGCTGATCTGGTTCACAGCTACTCGACCGTATCTTCATATTTCCTTCGACAACATTTTCTACATGAAAAACCTATTTCTATGTAATTTTATTACATAAAAATTTTTTTCAGGTTCTATTTGCTTCTATTTCTGAATTATTTTTATGTAGATTAACTTTCAAACACCGCATCGACTCTCAACATTCTTCGTACGAATTCTCCACAGCCAGCTGTTCGAACGAAACTGACAGTAGAAAGTGCAATCCTCGCATTACAACAAGCGAATGTGACCTCTATTGCAAGCGAGTAACAGTGAGAATCATCTGCAATGCAGTCACGCTTGCCTGATGCACGTGTCTTGCCTGATTGGCCGTAATCATATACCTAGGTACAAGACTGGAATCCTTGATCGCAAAAAAAATATATCCAGAACAATTGCATGTTCTGTTTATAGCTAATTGTACCGATTCGAAATTCGAAAAGTGTATCGATTATGTGTTTTTCACGTGAGTTGAAATAATTCTGGTTTACAAAAAGTGGTTGACAGAATATGCGCAGGTGTTGAGGTCGTTAATCCGCAAAGGCATAAGGGACTATACTGATGATTAACAATGTATGAATGTATAATATAAGCTCTTTAGGTCAAAGAAAATCGTCTATAATATAGACTATATATGAATATACAGTAACAACACTAACAGCATTACTATTTAAATTATTTTGATTAGAAATAATAAAATGCTGTACAAAACACTTTATAAAAGAGTATCCATAGAGTTTATTTCTGTTTTTTTTCTCAGTAGATAACTAATCCGAACCAGTTGCTTAATTTGATATTCGTAAGTGTTCTGTATAAACCTAAATAAAATAAAGACATTTTTTTATTTTGATTTATTGTGGTTAGGTCTGTTGCCTTCAGTGCGACGACAGGCTGATGATGATAGCACATTGAGCGTCATGGAAGGTGGACAGTAACTGATAAATACTAAAATTATATTGTATGTACGTTAAAATAATTAAATAATTGTCAAGGCTGGATAACAAAAGCTGAGGACCGCGATACCTTGCGCAGAATGAGGACCTATATACAGTAATGGACTGCGAAACGTTGAAGAGAGAGTGCATCAAAGATTAAAAGTTACTTGGACCACAGCCATATGTTATCGCAAAGCGTTCACTTCTTTCGCACTCAACAATACGGCGTATGTGGTGGGCGATATACGGCGTATGTTTTTTGAAAATTCGATAACACATTAGTACGTAGCGGTAGGTTGGAGGGCGACAGTCCACACCATTGAGCCACCGACACTCAATGATTAAAGATATTATTAAACTTCATAAGTAAAATACTCACGATATCATGACCCTGACTGCCGCTCCGCACCACCTCAGGCGCCATATACTCAATGGTCCCGCAGAAGCTGTACGCCCTGCTCTCCCCGCCGCAGAACTCCTTGGACAGACCAAAGTCTGTGAGCACTATGTGACCTTCCGCGTCTAGAAGGATGTTCTCCAACTTAATGTCGCGGTAGATGATGCCCAACTGTTGAAAGATAAAAATATATGTACAGCAAATGTATTATTTGATATAAAGAAAGAAAGAAAGATTTCTTTGATGATTGATTAATGCACAACTGTTGAAAATCACAAGTGAGGCAATTGTAATATGGTCCTTCTTATTCTGGTTCTAAACACACACAAATCAACCATCCAGTATTTAACACATAATCGTTGACGTACTTTTAATGAACTGTCAAAAAGGAACTTTCCATATATTTTGTATGAGATTATTGATATGTGACGTCATTAGTGTCATTACTTACTATCATCAATTATTGACCTAATATTTATTGGTTTTAGTGTATTTAAAAATACAATATTGCAAATAAACAGAAGTGATCAATGAAACGACATATATAATAAAGTGCGCTTTTATAAGAATAAGGTTTTGTTCTTTATTGCGGATGGTGGAAACTACTGGATTACAAATATACAACTATCTTCTTCCTTGACATAATTTATTCATTAAATTCGCATTTTGTTTTGTTATCTGCATTATTAATTTTATCTATTTGAGTTACTACCTATAATTAGCAATCGGAGGTATCTCCATCTATAAAAAAATAGTGTGTGCTCACTTATCTTAACTGCTGTAATTCAAGCGAGCCCAGTAGAAAGGCTGAGAACACTTTACAACGTGCAAAGAAAATGTATTATTGTATTATCCCTAGGTAGGCTGTATCATCATCATTAACAGTTTAATATGTCCACTGTTGAACGAAGGCAGTTCACATCCATCGGCTACCCGCTACTTTTACGAGGTCATCAGTTCATCTGGTATTTGATTCATATGGGAATATACACTCGAGTGTTATTTGACCGCTTTCCAGGTCATAAACTCCTACTATAAACAACTAATCAAATAAACTACTGCAAACAACAATCGACTATCGTTTTCAATAGGCCTTTTGTCTGTACGTACCTTATGTAACTGTTCTAGCGCTAGGATGATTTCAGCTATGTATATCCGGACTTCGTTCTCGTTGAAGTGCTCTCTTTGGTACAGATGTGTGAATAGCTCACCGCCAGCCACGTAATCTATGAAAGAATGAACACAATGCCAATTTATATATTTTTATAAGTGTACAGGACGGTCTGGACGCTCATCTGATGGTATGTGATACGTCTAACCATGACAGAGCGACATTAAACGAGATCAACAACTGATAGATCGTAATTATCTTCCATCAATCGTCACACGAGACAACAGATGTTAGATCTCTTATACTTTGGAACTAGCAATAACAACTGCTACTTATTATGTGTGACTTGTAGTGTTATACCACTGTTGCAAATTTAAGTGAATAAATGAATATGAATTATGAATTATACCCGGTATTTCACTAGGTAAAGTGCCCTCATCCCGAAACACAAAAGTGCATAACACTCCTGTTTCACAAGAGGATATCTGGCACTGCGGTGGTACCTACCTAGACGACTCAGTATCGAGTCTACCACCAAGTAAAAATAAATACTTGGCGAGTTATGTGGCAGCTGCAGACAACACTGTCACCGTTGTTAACTTTTGGGCTTCTACGGATTGATAACGTATTTGTCATCGATATGCTACGAAGAAGTTGTTAGATCAGGGCCTTTGGAGTTGCGAGTGTAAACTGTCAATGCTCGTTTGCTGTTGTTGTTTGAAAAATAATTTCAAATGCAAATAAAAGCAAACTAAATACGTAATTAAGAACAAATGTTTGTAAGGTCTCCGCCATTTTGCCCCATATTTCCCGGTCCTCCACTTTCCTAATTCAGCTTTCACTAGCGACCTTTCGCAAGCGGTCGGTCCCTCGGGCCGGAGGGCTTCCTACGCTACTGAAACTCTACGCATGCCATGACGCTGTCTCCACTCCAGAACTCGTCTACTGACACAGCCGGTTATGCGACATACATGAAGGAGACCTGACTCCATCAGTGGTTAGCGATAGATAGATGAAAAGACATCACGTTTGTTTGAACCCAGTTCTCTTTCGATATTAGCGTTTTATAACCAACTTGAGCATTGAGGTTACCAGGACAATATTTATACACGGTGCTCGGCCTTATGGGTATCAATAGCAAATAAAAATATCAGAGC
>PQWD01008914.1:0-89102 GCA_019425675.1 Leucinodes orbonalis | reverse complement strand
CATAGTTCTTTGGCACGATAGCCCTGCCCTGATTTTCATTTCTTATCTTTATCTTTCGATGGTCCGATGACTTGCGAAGGGTTGCCAGCAGGGGATGCGGGGTTGCTCAGGAATGGTTGGATTGGTTATCGCTCTTTGCGGGAAACCTGTGTTAAGAAGTGAAAAAGTGGCTGATTGATTGAATTATCTATGTATTACATGCTTCTCTTGCCGGAGTCTTCTCCTCAAAATGAACTCTCAGACCCAGTGGTAGATTCAAAATTGTTTTTATTTAACTTCTTTTTAATTTGACGATTAAAAAGTGGCATTACATAGGTAGGTACTTAATTTAATAAATACATTTTTGAGTTGGCGTTTGAGTATAATTAAATTGTTAATAGATTTCTTAACATGAAGTATAACAATCGTTTTTCTAATTGAACAAGTGCTCAACAAATTGTCTGTCATTAAAAACCTCGTACAATTTTGCAGAACACTTCCACCTTACATTTTACAGGCGTGAAGTGTTACCACGTCCGTCACACACGGTTAGGGTTGCCCACTTTTAATACAAGAAATTGAGTATATCTGATTTAAAAGGTAGGGAGTAAATAGAGGGTAAGGCCTTTTTTCTCATTCGTTTCTTTTTATGGTAGACTAGCTGTTCCCCGCGGTATAAACTGCGTTATAAGATAGTTTCCAGCATTAAAACCTACCTAAATTCGCTTCATTAAGTCACACAACGCGAGGCCGCCGCGCGGTAAACATTGCTTTATTTCTCCAAAATAAAAAGTATTGTCTTAAATAAAAGAAGCCAGTGTTTATGTTTTTCCTTATAACATCAGCTACCCGCCAAAAAAGTCCCGTCCAAATCCATCCAGCCGTTCCAGAGATTACCGAGAACAAACAGATAGACGGACGGACAGACAGACACAAAAAAATGATAATTTGGTGATTTTGGCATATGTACCGTATTCGAATGTATGAAGAAAAAATGTTATTTCAATGTTACAAATAGACACTCCAATTTTATTTTTATGTATATATAATAGAATTTATAGACCGATAGCGCTTCTGAGCCACGTCGTCAAGTTGTTTTCCAGAGTTGTAGCGAACTGTCTCGCCATAAGACTTGACGAATTCCAACCACCGGAGCAGGCTGGGTTTCGAAAAGGCTACAGCACCGTGGACCACATCCATACTGTTCGGCAGCTTATACAGAGGACCGGAGAGTATAACCAGCCGCTGTGTATGGCATTTGTGGACTACGAGAAAACCTTCGACTCCATCGAAACCTGGGCTGTTCTGGAGGCTCTGCAGCGATGCGGTATCGACTAGCGATATATCGAGGTGATGAAGTGTCTCTCCAACAAAGCGACGATGACCGTTCAGATCCAAGACCAGCGGACAAGACCAATCCAATTGCGTCGTGGTGTGAGACAGGGGGATGTTATATCCAAAACATTGTGTCAAGACCCTGGACTGGTCTGAACGAGGCGTCAACGTCAATGGAGAGTTATTCTCATCTTCGTTTTGCTGACGATATCGTCATCGTGGCAGAGTCATCGGAAGAGCTTGCGGAGATGCTGAACAGCCTTAATGAATCTTTCCGACGAGTTGGGCTTGGCATGAATTTGGACAAGACGAAAGTCATGTTCAACAGTCGTGTCATGCCACAACCGATATGCGTCGATGGCGTCCGTCTCGAGGTTGTGCAGGAGTATATCTACCTGGGCCAAACCATCCAACTTGGCCGGCATAACTTCGAGAGGGAGGCTAGTAGGAGGATTCAGTTGGGCTGGGCGGCATTCGGTAAGCTACGTCATGTCCTAACGTCAACTATTCCGCGATGCTTAAAGACAAAAGTCTTTGAGCAATGCGTCCTACCCGTGCTAACATACGCAGCTGAGACATGGACACTGACTGCGGGATTGGTTCATAAGTTCAAAGTCACTCAACGCGCAATAGAGCGAGCTATGCTTGGAGTCTTAGGGATAAGATCAGAAATGATTTAATCCGTAAGAGAACTAAAGTTACCGACATAGCCCGCCGGATCAGCAAATTGAAGTGGCAGTGGGCTGGTCACGTATGTCGCAGAACCGATGGCCGTTGGAGCAGACGAGTTCTGGAGTGGAGACCGCGTCTTGGCAAGCGTAGCGTAGGACGCCCTCCGGCCCGATGGACCGACGACTTGCGAAAGGTCGCTGGTGAAAGCTGGATGAGAAAAGCGGAGGACCAGGATGTCTGGCGCAAAATGGGGAAGACCTATGTCCAGCAGTGGACTGCAATAGGTTGAAGAGAAAAGAGAGAGATAACAGATTTTAATTGGTAGAACCATTCGACAATTCAATTTCCAATTTCAATCATTAACATTGAAGTTGTACCGGAATATCAAATTTACAGTAGGATTGTAAAGTACCGTTATGGCAAATAATATAATTGAGATAAACCGTATGCCGTTTGCGTCTTGTTCAATAAAAAAGGTATGTTTGACAACCCTACACCCGACGCACTTCCGCACTTACGAAACATGTTCCGTGCTTTCGATTGCGCTTTTGGTCTGATTTGTTTCATGTTCCGAAAATGGAAATCTTGATTCCGGTGCGTCATGCTCAGCTCAATAAAAGATGTATCACTGTAACGATTAAGTGCTATGAAAAACTGTCCTCACAATAGAAGAACATTTTAAAAAAATCAAGCTAACCTGTACCTTACAATATTTGTTACCGGAATCAAAGTATTAGGATAACCATAAAACTTGCTGCTTGCTTGCTTGCTTATTTTAGTACGTACTAATATCTTATAATATATAGATATATAGGTATATCAAATCTATTGTTTTTTTAGGGATTGCGGTACTTCGGATGAATGTCAAATTAAACTACCACCGGTTCGAAGTACTTCTTAACCTTGTGTCCGCCAATGACCAGATACAATAGATTTTGTATTGTGTCTGGATTCCCGACGTTTAACAGTTTAACTATGTGACCACCAATGACGCCTTAAGGCGCTAGACACAATCGATTTCTATCGTGACTGATTCCCGGCATACAGTGGGTTAAGCTGAGAAGAATCGTGCACAGGACTCAGTAAGGGCTTTATATTTACAAATAAATACAATAAGTAAATTAAAAAAACCAAATTACAATAGTTGTATTTGTTACTATTAACTTAATATATTGTGTTTGATAATGAAGCTTTGTGAACTTTTCTTTAGTTTTTTAGGTAGGCTAGTAAGAGGCAACTGGCACTCAGTTGTTTGCAAAAAAAGTGACCACAATACAGTTACTATCTTGTGATATTATGTTAAGTTACAATATTTGTTACGTGACTGCAATAAAATAAAGGTATTCGATAGAAACTTCATAATACATAGTCAATACACGGTGCCAGAGCGATTCTATTTCATCCAAATAAGTTTACAGTACATTGCGGTCGCGGCAGAAACGTGAAACACTATCACGTAACATTAACACTCAGTCGGCATTACATTTGTGGAATACCGTAACATAACGTCATAAGTAAGCAGCTAAACTATGCATTAGCTACGGAGATGCATGTCATCCTCTAAAGTGTTAAGTCCTAATAAAACACGGCTGAACTATATAGAAGAGTTGATCTCAAAATAACTAGCTGTGGAAATAAAAGTCATCATCATCAGGCCTTATCCATCTTTTCAGATGATTGAAGCAGCGCCTAATCGGAGAGAGCAATGCCGCTCGTGACTAAATAAGCCGATTCTAGAACGACACTTACGTCCGCACTTATGGCACGCAAATTGAGGGTCCGGACTGCTCATCGCAATTATGCCTTTTAGCCCGTTTTTTGGCTAAGTTGAGGAACCAGGTGTCATCGTGGGTCTTACAGCCCTTGGAGACGATTCTCTTCCACACTTCACGGTCTGAAGCCAGGTCCTCCCACTTATCGAGGTCGATATCAAACGCGATCATGTCACGTTTCGCGCAATCTTTGAAGCATAATAAGGGTCTCCCAACTTTACGTTTTGCAAACGCGACTTGACTCAACAAAGTTGGAAATAAAAGTAGTCCTTAGCTTAGTAGTTAAGCTAGGATAACTGCTTTCATTAGCAAATTCTATATATGTTTTAATGTAGATATTGTATCGAATAAGCACGCTTTTTATTTTCCCCCAAATTCTATTTACAAACATTAATTGGTTTATACCATTAACTACTACTACTTGGTCCTTGCAGTTTTATAAAGCATAAAGGATTTCTTACCAATTTTATAAAACAGAAATGTTCAACCATCAATGGTTTTCGAGTTCAATTGAGAGAGAAAGTAATAATAGAACGAGTTACGCACTATACGTGTTTACAATTACCTCGTAGCAAATTAATTTGTGACGACAACCAATTCGATCGAGCCAAGCTAATTGGTACACTCACTGGTCGTGTTGGCGGTCGACATTAAGGGCTCTCTTTATTGGTAATGGAAAAAAAGGTTATAACATCAGCCTGTAGCGATGTTATTTTTAAATCGCAAAAGTGATATTTATGATAAACTGTAAAACAAAACTAAACAACCTCGCTGATAAATAATATTAAATTGCTATATGCTGCTGAAAAAAAGTATGTATAAATATAGTAAAGTATTCGATATTAAATTAACTAGTAAGCAGGGATAGGGGGAGGGTCCCCATTTCAATGTTGTACGGGAAGTTGATGATAATGGTAAGGTTTGAAAAAGTTTAGGTTTAAAAGTAAGTTTTTAAACGACTTAGGATGTTACTCAGTTAAAAAATGATACCTATATGCTTTATTTTTGTTCATCGATGCTTTCGTCTTTTATGAACCGATTTTGATGACTTTTTAGTACCTCATCGACATACAATATCTTGATAATAATATTGTGAATCCGAATCAGGGACATTTAATAAGAGTGAGTATATTTGTATAAGATCTTATATCATAAACCATAACTATACATTTTGTATTATCTTATATCATAAACTATAGCTAGACCAATTCAAAGAAAACGCATGTCCCACAGTTTGGAAACAATGCAAACGCCCTACGGATACTGCAGCCCCGTTATTTATCTGTGCACATCCGTTCGGACGTGGGTCATTGTCCTAACGGAAGAAAGGAAGCAACGCGCCGGGAAACTGTCACTGAAGCCTACACTTAGTGAAATTACCCGCAAAATGTTTACACGCGTTTGATGCTTCGGAATAATCATTAAGGAGTAAAGTAAAGCAATTTTTTTATTCAGCAGATTGTATGTTATTGTTAAAAGTAAGTTTGTTGCCGTTTCTTCATTGGGCAAGCGACGAGCGCAGATGACTCTCATCTTAGACGTTACTAATATTAGTTACTTAACGTTTTAGTTTTTTTTAACTCGTAAACGTCTAGGCTTAAGATAGCTGTAAGTTTACAATGTAATTACCAATAATTAATAATAAATAAATGGATAAACGTGTACCACCATCGGCCTCGGCACCGTTGACCAGAAGACTGAGGCCGAACGTAAATCCATCTTGAATAAAAAAAATCAGAAACATCTTTAAAATTTTATTCATAGTTATACAAATACTTTGAATCATTAGTCGTGTTTTTTATAGTTTTTTATTAATTAACCACTAGTTGGAAAAGCATTACAATCTGCCGAGAAGAGCCAGCAAGATATTGAAGAGTCACTCTTTACACCTTTTGTTACAGACTTACAAGAAACTTTTTGATAGATAACGATTATTTTGAACTTGTACAACTATTGAATATTTCAGTATGTATTTGCTATCGATACGCTAAGAAGATTCACTAGAAGTACATTTAAAAAAAGAAAATATTAATTTTATCGCACTGGAATTTTGGATAATGACACAATCAATCTTAATGTTTATAAATATCAAAAACGCCGCATACTACTAAGCTTATTTAAGAACAGAATTTCACTTTTCATCTCGGACAATCTGTGATCTGTAATGAAGCGTGTACGGAATGGCAACAGAGGCTGACGTGTTGCACAACACTCACACCGTACAGAACGCAAAGTCCACTGATCAAAATTCCACTAACTGAAAAAAAATACTTATATTAAAAAAATGCTTTTTTTAAATAAGTATTTTGTTGTAACGATCATAAGTTGGTACATTTTAATTTATCATTCATAAACAAGTGTTCTGTAGACTCGTTGGGTAAAATAATCTTCGAGCAAACCTTAATTGAAAAAATATTTTATTAAATATTTTCGTGATTACCATTACCATTTTTCGTTTCGCCATAGTGTTGTTCGCTATGCGGCAATAAGGGAATCAAGACAAACTCACCAAGTGGGATTGCCGAAAATGATCAACATTAAGAGAGGTCAAGTTAAATTGACAACTTTATTCCATAGCTCTTCCTAAATAACAAATCTAGCATTTTCCCAGTTAGTCACATTTACAGGTTGGCAAAACACTGAATGTTATTTCAAGCCTAGAAGGTCAATGTCTGCGGTCCGCGACCACACGCACACAAGCGCACGCACGTGCGAGACCAAGATTGCTTGGACGCAAGCTAGTCACAGTCCGAGATGCTACAAAGTAATTCGATGTACTCTAAGTTTAAATGTCGAATCAACGACGATCTGCAAACATAGCGATGGACTTATAGCAGGAGTGTTTTAACACTGAGAAGCCTTTCAAATTTATGAAAAATATTTGTCATATATACGTATCAGAAAATATTATTCTATATTAACGTCTTTTCGTTAATAAAAATTTGAGCTGATGCTTCGATTAAGTATTATAAAAAAAACAATGAAAATAATACCCAATGTATAATGAAATACCTTCCAATTAATCCATCTTTTGGTCAACTAAATAACTAGCTACATCGTTAGATATATCATTTGTTAACTGGTGACGTTTTACTAAAACCTCAGTATTCAACATTTTAATCATGGGAAACGACGACATACAAGATATTACAATTCAGTAAACTATACTAGATGATTGTGACATTACAAAAATTTTGTTTTATTTTAAATGGGTATCTATGCTGTGTGGAAAACCCTGTTCCCTGCAGTGACCGATGAACAAACATTTTAAATACTTCAACTACTGTTGTTGCTTTGTACTGTGCAATTCTCTGGGAACCGCACGAATTACTCCGCACGATTCACATATGGCTTATAATAACGGTGTTAATCGTAAAATTGCTAAAATTAAGCTACAACAAATTGCTGTGCCTTATAAGAGACGCAATTTTTAACATTGCGCGTACCTCGACCATAAAATTTGGCGACCGGAACCGGACGACTGACTAGTATTGTTAAGTATATGGTCATTGATTGGACAAATAAGTAAATCCTGCAGTCTAATATTTTACCTGTTGTTCATGTAACTTTTTGTTATAATATTAAATTAAATGCCTCTGTAGAATAAAAAAACGGATTCAGTTCGTGTCGTAAACTCCAATTAAGTACATACTTGAATTATTTTATTATGAATTATTTTAGTATGACATTCAAGTTACATAAATATACAATCACAACTTTACACTTTGAAAAATGCATGAACAACGTACTTATTCGATATTAAGTCTTTTATTCATGGTTTCTACAATATTTTAACAAATAAGAACACAATATACCTATATCTATGATTATGTGTTCCTATAAACAAACGGATAGCCCAGTTACTCTGATGAGTACTTCGTTAAACAAAAACATACCGCAACCTGATTAGACGCTTCCTGTTTGCAGACTGTGCCTAATGGAAATGTTGCTGTTTAAACTATCTATTTAGGTGTTATATTTCCTTGTTACAATAATTTACACACTTGACCTAACTGACGATGAATTAGAATATACTTTTTAAGGTAGCTACCACCGCATGCCAGATATCGTCCCGTGAAATAGAAGTGTTTTGAACTTCTATGTTTCAGAATAAGGGCAACAGGTATAAGGTAAGCTACAGAGCTTACCTAACCACTGTTAATTACCGTGTATAAGAGATCTAACATCTGTTGTCTCGAATGACGGGAACAGTGCAGTATTGATGAAGAATAATAACTGCTATCCATTAATGCCTGTGGCATTCTTTTGATTGATTGATCTGATGACACTCTTTTATCAGTGCTCTCGAGTGAGCTGCCTTTGGTTTTTAAGCAGTTATTAACAGAATCCTTAAGGCGCTTCAGTTCTAAACGAAATCGTAACTTTGAACTGAGAATGGTTATTAAACTATTCTCAGTTATAAAAGTTCATTCATTCAGTGTGAACATGCGGAATGCAACATTCAGTAACGATGTAGATTTTGTGAATACGTGCCACTTTTACTCAATGAGTATCTAACTGTAAATCTTTTGGGTATAGAATGTGTAAGCGGTTATTACCAAATTCCTTTACAAATACAACACAAGTTACGAGTCCCATTCAGGAAGTAACTGTACGCAAACATTGAATATATTGCTCCATGGCTTAAATAATGCTAAGAAGGTCAATGGAATCAGTATTCGTATGATTGTGTGTATAAACTCTGCATTTAAGAGGTAGTAGTATTGTATGCAGAAATAATACCATACTGATCATAAATCTTAAATAACGATGGCAGGAAAATACCTTTTTACTATTTTATTAATCTTTTCTGCTTATATTTCTAAAAATGTTAACTTCCCCGAAGTTGTCCAAACAAGGAAATTAAAACAAACAAAAAACTTTGCAAGCTAAGGTGTCTGTTTACCAGTAACCTACTTCGTAATTAATGTATCATTAGAAAGTACCTTGGAAAAAAATATGTTACGAAGGTAAAAGCATGACATCAATGACCCATTGTCTTGGCGTAAACGATGTACCTATACCATGGAACTTGACTAAAACTATTACGGTCCTACATACCCCACAGCTTTCTGGTAAATAGGGCACGCAGACATTCACTTATTTATGCAAGAAGCTTGTACGATAGTTAGGTACTGAGTACAACGGATAAACATACCGTTTTTTTGTAAATACATGTAGACATAGAAAACACAAACAGACATGTTCATGCACATCAGATGATTGCACTGCACGGGTATCGAACTTGGAGCGATTGGTGTAGTTGCCAACTTTTCAAATATTACCTACCTACGCAATCTTGATAAGATAACCACTTTGTTAATCATGGAATACCTATCTGATGGTATCTAGGAAGAACTTTTTAATAGAAGAAAAGAAAGAAAGAAAAAACATTTATTGGCCAGGAGGACCACAAGTAATAAAATATAAACAAGCAAAACTTACAAAAAAAAAAATCAGAACCCAGTGGCCAATCAGGTACAAGCCTCAGCAAACACTGCAGTAGTTTAACCCACTGCAGAACTGATATTCTGGCTGTACCTGTGGCGAGTGAGTGGGACAGAAGCAAAAAGTTAACATAAAAAAATATAAACATTCAAAACACTTAAAAAACAACTCACAAAACGAATAACAGAATAAATATAATACAAGAGCAAAACATTCATAAAAAAAAATAAAAAAGACAATGAGATAGAGAAATAAAAATGAGACGGGGGGAAGGAAACAGCGCTATTCCACCTGACGGAAATTGGATTATGTGAGACGGAACGCAACCGTTTAAAAAAGCTAAATAGGTAAACATAGATATAAATGGTTTAATACCATTGCCAGAATTATCCACCTCTAATTTGGAGAAATAATTATAAGAGCTGGTTTGCAATATGATGTTTCCATAAAACAGTTACCTCAGATTTTGAATTCTTTCGACCTCCATGTAATATGTTGGTCTAAGTCACACGGATTAACCCTTTAACCGCCGCATACTGAAGCATCCAACAGACAATATACGCCTAGCTTTACTCGAAGCCAAGTTGTTTGTAGTTCCTCGCAAGATCAACGAAAATCTAAGTGCTGAGTCAAAGTGTGTTTTCTTCAGGCTATATAAGTATATTTTCCAATAGTCGACCCGTATCTAAGACATAACTTCATCTTTGAATGTTTCTAACTTCTAACTTTAAAGAGGCAAATAAAAATAACTTTGGCGACAGATATAGCTAAGTAATATCCAACTGGTTATAAGATAACTCTACAAAGTAATCTTTCCCACATCTTTTATTTTCTGTGTTAAGTTGTTTTGTCTCTTTTGCATAATTGTACTCTATGTCCGTATATTTTGGTCCGTGTGTGGGGATTAGTTAGAGAAGTGGACTGGAACTAACTACTTGAAATGTTCTGTCAACTGTCATTCAAACCTACTCTGGCAGTTGTCTTCCGTTCTATTAGGTGAAGGGGACGAGGTCAGTTATATCGATTAACTTTTACGCATTACCTCACAACTCATAAGCGTTGTTTTAATTAATATTATTATTTTGTATGGTATCACAAGCTACCATAAAGGTGAGCCAATTGAAAATTCATAGAAAAGTATCTCTAATTGAAATCGTAGAAGACGAGCTGTAAGGGCTTAAACTTGCAGAATAGCTAACGAGGCTCTGGCATGGTGCCATTTTTTCCATAAAAAACATGCCTACTTTTCTGGAGTTAACGATTCGGGGTAAGCCTTATCCAGCAGTAGGGGACATTGATGAAGTATGCTCCAATTATTATTTAATGTGTTAGTAGAATCATATCTATATTTTTTAAGCATTAAATCACGAACTATGACCTTCGTTAATTAAATTCGCCGTCACAATTTCTTGGTTTTCTCCTATTATAAGAACTGTTCATCAACTGACATGTTTCTTCTAAAATTAATATACAATATGCGTGCTTACACTTCGGTGACATTAATCCAGTACTTATTATGATAATGGTGCCCTTATTTCCAATCGTCACTTCATACATTATGCAGAATGCAGTTCAAACAACCGAGTGATATACGAATCGGAAAGTAACGGGAACTTGCTAATATATCGCTGGTTTGAATCATTTCTATTACATTACAATATGAAAACGGTACATTTATATGCAATTAAAAGTTTATGGTTTGAAACACTCGACATTTACAAAGCAATATTAAAGTAAGATAGTTAAGAACTCTTAGGTACAGCAGCAATAAATTTACAACGTACATTACACATATACTTATCATTCTTGTCATTGATATGGAAAAGTAAAGTTAAATTTAATTGAATAATATTTAAAGATGTTATTTAAATAAAGGATATTTATTTACCTAGCTGCTAAATGTTTATTAGTTATAGGTCAATTAATAATGAATGTAGTGGTAAGACAGATATCTAATCCGATTAACTGCAGTCGTGTCGGCGTGAACATATTTTAAGTACTTACTTAGTACTTACTATAAACGAACCTTGGATAAGTAGCACATTAAACAGGATCTTTAACATATTTGATACTATCTCAGATTTTTTGTTTAACTGAAAACTTAACAATATTCAGATCGTCTCATCTGTAAAATTCTTATTACTTTACCATAAGGCACATTTTAAGTTATTATTGAACCGAATTAATCTAAAATGACATTCGCTACGCAGTTGTTGCAAATCTGGTGAAACAAAAATATCAAACGAATAATTCATATCGGTATTCGCTGTGAAATGAAAATCTCTGTAAAAATCCACCTACGATAACAAAGTTTGATTAATATATAATCTAATAGTATATTTTATACTACAAACAAATCATAATAAATTTGCGTGTGAACCAACAGTACGAGTACAACTAGTACAAGAGCTCCTTTTATTGAAGCCTTGGTACTGCATCGGATGACGTCAGAAGCCGGTCTGCAATATGCAGGGCATGTGTTGCACTAACTGGGTGACATTGGATCACGTCCCGTGTCAACGTTGTGAGAATTTTGTTGCGACGCTAGGTATATGTATTTATGCATAAATCAAATAAGTCCGAAGTGTATTTTTTTTTGTTACAGAGTGTACAGTGCGGTCAGGACGAGATTCCCATGACAGAGCGGCATTGAAGTAGACCACAATTGATACAATTATCATTATCTATCACTGCCACACTGCGCCCGTCACCGAGACAACAGATGTTAAGGTCTCTTATAGCCAGTAATTTCACTAGCTAGAGTGCCCTCATCCCGAAACATAGAAGTGCAAAACGGCTATTTAACGGGACGATATCACACGCTGTAGTGGTATCACTTAGACGACTCAGTACCTAGTCTCTCTTTTCAACCTGTTGCAATCTACAGCTGGACATGGGTCTCATCCACTTTATGCCAGATCCACCTCTATTCTTATCCAGCCTCCACTAACGAACTGTCCGACGCGTCGGTTCATCGGGCCGGAGGGCGTCCTAAATAACGCTTGCGAAAATAACATTATATCTGATGTTATCCCGTGAGAAACCACGATGTTAAGTATTTTATTCAAAACAAAGCTGCATAGCTTTAATTTGTATGGAAAATTTTCGAAAACAATAACATATCCCTTAAGTATTTAATTAAGCGATATTTAAATGGGGAAATACTATTATTAACAAATAATTAAGCGATATTTAAATGGGAAATACTATTCCCAGTAGTAGAAAACGATCAGATGTGTCTAATGTCGCTTAAAACTACTACGGTGATCTCCTCAGTGTCATGATTGCTCAATGAGAAATGCAGCGTTTAGAAAACCAATATCTAAAGTTATGAAGCTAGCAATTGTTATTTTTCGTTAACACATTACCTATCACACGAGTCGAAAGATGATCATCATCATCAGCCTATCCGCTCACTGAAGGGCACAGGCCTCCCCGCACAGGAGCTATGCGATAGCTCCATTGCTATGGAGAGATTGGACCATAACTCACCATCGGGCACGCGGGCCTCATACGGATTGGTTGGGTTTGTTACTATTTAGGTACCCACAATAATGTGACACATTATTTATAAATAACTACTTTAAGCATATCTTATTCTTAGAAAATAAGGACATTTATTGGATCCCTTCAGGCCCTTCATTTAAAATATTTTCTTTGTATAGGGAGTGTGCAAATGAATGAATAATTGGGTGTCTTTTAACATGAATTCATTCAATTTGGTACAGACAGCTGTTAATTTGCTTCGAGGGCTCATGAAGCAGAGGTTGACGAGATTCTTTTCGATTTCTCGTAAGTGACTTTAATGTTAACAGCGCCCCCGTCTAGGTACTTCCTTCTGGAAGGATAGGTTACCATAAACGTTTTTTGTATTTTTTTTTTATTAAAAAGTAATAGGTAGGGTGGGTGCACCAGTCCCACACCAGGAACCAGTAGTACACCATTTCTAGTTTCAAATCA
Organism: Leucinodes orbonalis; assembly: GCA_019425675.1. Classification (NCBI taxonomy): domain Eukaryota; kingdom Metazoa; phylum Arthropoda; class Insecta; order Lepidoptera; family Crambidae; genus Leucinodes; species Leucinodes orbonalis. The sequence continues at coordinate 75,936 of PQWD01008914.1, read as the reverse complement.
AAATATTAACAATCTGTCAAATTCCTCGCCACTTTTGTTTGTTTGGTAGCACTGCCGTACTTCTACAAATCATAGAGCCATAAATAAAGCGACAAACACGGCATCTACATCCATTTAAAAACAAAATTCGAAACGAAACAATCGTTCACTTCGTTTCGGGCGGCATATAGTAAGCGACACGTCTACGGTAAGTTTTTTAAAACTGTTTTATTTTTGTTTATATCAATGCTGTAACCGCTCTTCTAATTATATGCGTCAATATGTTCTGTAAAGCAATAATATTCATCTCATTCATCTCATTTCAGGTCTCATTTCATCAGCAAATGCTAATTTTAATCAATAATTGTCATTGTCAATTAATGGTCACGGATTGAATGATTTTCCAGTAATATTCCATTTGGTCTACACTGGTGATTTAGCTTTTTGATTATTTTTTATATTTATTTTTTTAAATGTAGGTTTACTCAATACTGCAATTAAATATTATAAACAAAACAATTACAATGTCCACAATTCCATTATAGACCAGTGGTTTATTACTGGTAACATCTATACTACGAGTGTGTTCCAGTAATTGACCACACCTACATTTATTTACAGACAATGCCGCCGAAGAGAACTTTTTTTAACTATAAAGAGGAAGATGTGTATAAAGCGATTGACGAATAAGTAATGGCAAAAATTAGAGAAACTTGTCGAAAATACAAATACCCACATACGATGAAATAATATTATCATATCATAAATAAATAAATAAAATATCAGTTCAACGAAAAATGGGACCTCCCTATTGACAAGCAAGAGAGAATCTTGCTCAAATCTTGGATAATACCAATGGCAAAGAAAGGATTTCCAGTCAATAAAGAAATGGTAGTTGACACTATTAAGAAATTATAACTATGTTTTTATAGAGTTCCTGAAATTGATAAAATTTATGCCAAAAATTAATTCTTTGTAATTTTTTTAAGAAGTACTGTCATTGTTTTCTTTTTATTTGATTTATTTATGTTTTTTACTCATGTTAATTCATAAATATTTTATGGTTGCAAGTTATGATTATAATACTTGTGTAAGTGATATGAAACTCTTATTAATTATCTATAGTTCTTTTCTTAATTAACAACATTATAGCTTTGTAGCATGTAAGTTACTTGAAACTTGTAGACTGATGAAAAGTGTGATGATTATTACGTATAAATAGTTAGTAATTAAAATAAATATTATTCATTATAAAAAATAATTTTAGGTATTGGTTCACTATTGGCTCAACCTCTGGTCTATTGCTGGTACGATCTGGTCAACCTTAGGCACATTGCGACTTTCCACATTAATTGTTAAATAAAATAAACTTAACAGCTATTAAGGAAATTGGAATAGCTACATGATTCTATGTAGACAAGGAGTAGTTAACTCTTTTTTGCAATGATTGTTGTAACAATTGAGTCACAACATCAAAATTGGTTAAAAATGTCGCTTAATCGGTTTGTTACTGGTACACACACTATTGTTACATATACACTTTTGTTTGCAATATGCTTCAGATATTGGCACAAATGAATACTTTGTATTATATTTTTGTCTTCATTTAATAACTTTGGACTTTTTTTGATATTCCACTTCATCATCATCATCAGCTCATTTAACGTCCCCACCGAGGGGCACGAGCCTACCCGTATAGAGTGATTAGGCCATAGTCGTCCACGCGGGCCCAGTGCGGATTGGACGACTTCACACACAACCTTTGAATCTCTTCGCAGGGCTGAATGAAGGTTTCCTCACGATTGTTTCCTTCACCGTAAGAGCGTCGGATAACGTACATATATTTTCGAAAATTCGAAAACACATTGGTACGTGTCGGGATTTGAATTTGATATTCCACTTCACTAATAGATATTTAAGTTTGGTTTTTCAAATCAAAGCATCAGCCTTGTCTGACGTAAACCATGTTAACAACGAATGTTGTGCGATAGTATGTAGTTATGTACCTCACATTCAAGGTCATAGTAAAGGTAAGTCAATACTCACACAACATTGCTCGTAGGCAGTAGTTCTGAAAAAATCCATTTGTTATCTTGTACTAATTTGTTTTACGTGAATATAATTTTGTTAGACTAATTACCGGATACAGTGGCGAAGTACCTAACTGACGATTTATTATGCGACTTGGTGTAGTGGGAAAATGCTAGTAATTTATTTTTATTATATTATTGTATAAAATCGGTGGGGACGCTTAATGAGCTGATGATGATGATATTATTAAAATATTAATAGATTTTTTTCCCGAATTAAACTCAAGTTTGTAGGGGCAATTTTATATCAAACAATTATTATTCTTTGTTAGACGGCTCCTGGAGATGCCTGAACAGAAGGGGGTGTTAGGCTCTCATCATCAACGTAGAATATAGCTATCATTTTAGCATTTTATTTGAAGACAAATAAGTTTTAAATTAACTTTTATTCATTGAACAGGACGCAAACAAGCGTCATGCGGTGTTACTTATTATCAGGTGAACCATATGGTAAGTAACGCCGCCCATGAACATTTGCAAGACCAGAGGCTCTTAAAATCTTACAGAGTGTAGGTACACTTTTTTAATAAACGCCATGTTGTAATGGCCCGGAAATATTTAACCTTAAATTGTGATATTAATTTTAACAGACATACACGCCTTTTTTTTGTTATAGGGGAAGCAAACGAGCAAGAGTCACCTGATGGTAAGTGACCATCTCCGCCCACGAACAACGGAGACACCAGAAGTATCACCGGTGCGTTGCAGACCTTTTAGGAAGGAAGACGCTCTTGTATTCAAGGTTCCAATGAAATATCTATTAGGGAATACCGCTGTTGGGAGGTCGTTCCATATAACCAATGTGCGTGAAAGAAACTTGCGCTAAAATCAAACGGTAGTGGATCGCCAACCATCAAGAAGATAAGAATGAAATTTCATCTTACGTCGATCATGGAACGCAGCAGCAGGTATAAGATCGAACAATGCTTTGGAATAAAAGTCCTTCTTAGAATAAAAATAGTATTTAATTAAAATCACAAGTGACATCAAACTTGTCCTTATTTAATAAATACTTCATTGTATTTTTTATTCCAACTTTATGTCATGGTAAAAGCATTCACTGTCGCTAGTCACGCAACGTCATGCAACCGACTGCAACATTAATTAGGTCATACAGTATTTAGCTTTCTAGGGCTTTGGTGTAAAGACTAATAAAGTCGAGCGTGGGCTATTAACCCCACTAGCAATTAGTTCCGGTAATATCTCCATATCACTTAACATTGTATTTGCGATTGCGCAATCATAGTGATTCCAAATAGAATGGTGTTTTTAGGGTTCCGTAGCTAAATGGCAAAAAACGGAACTCTTAAAGATTCGTCAAGTCTGTCTGTCCATATGTCGCACCCTTTTTTCTCCGAAACTATGAGCACCACACTATTCAAACTTTGTTAGAATATGTATTCTGTGAACCGCTATATGGTTTCGATAAGAAACTCAAAAAAAAAATATATATCTCCCCCCTGTAACTTCTAACATAGTTTAGAAGTTACAGGGGGGAGGGCACAATTTTTAGGGGAGGGTTGATAAAATCCAAAAAAATATATGATATAAGTACATGACCATAAAATCTAAGAAATTTAGTTTAAACGATGGTGTGTAGTTTTTTTATACGTCATAAATGGTGAACCACTATTTTCTCATAATAATGCTGTAGTACTTAGGTGCCTAAGTAAATAATCATTATTTTATTATATGTAAGTCCGACTCGCGCTTGGCCATTTTTTTATTTTATTAGAACATACGGTGATGCATTTTTATTTGTGATTGAGGAACACTTTAGGGTCGATGGTCCGCCGACTTGTGAAAGGTGAAGGATGGATTAGGAAAGCGAAGGACCGGGATATTTGGCACAGAACGGGAGAGTCCAGCGGGGGACTTGCTTTAATATACTTATTCGTGACCTCCGTTGGAATAAACCTACAAATTCCGGATCCTATCCAAACTCAACGATAAAAATATAAGACTTTTTTATGTTTATAAGTGTACAGGACGGTCATCATGACGCTCACTTGATGTTAAGTGACATGCCTGACCAAGACAGAGCGGCATTTGTAGAGACCAACAACTGATAGACAGTTATAATTCTCCATCAACGCCGCAGTGCGCTCGACACCCGCGACAAAGATGTTAAGATTTTTTAACTAGATACAGTGCCCTCATCCCGAAACACAGAAGTTCATAATATTTCTATTTCACTTTGTGGTAAGTAGTTCAAAACTGTTCAACCAAATAAATTCAGACGTATTTGAAACAGAACGCAATACGATAAATCAATATACGATGACGAATGAATTTTGGTGCATTTAATTTTATGTATGTTATTAAATTGCATCGTAGTAAGGCTCAAAGTTCACTGGTTAATTTATTTAAACTCAATTACTATGGAGACCCAACATATCCCGCCACGTACCAATGTGTATTCGAATTGTCAAATATGTATGTACGTTATCCGACGCTCTTAAGATGAAGGAAAACATCGTGAGGAAACCTGCGCACGCCTGCGTAGAGATTCAAAGGTTGTGCGTGAAGTCGTCCAACCCGCACTGGGCCCGCGTGAATGACTAAGTCCTAATAAATCTAATAATGACTATGAAGACGTCAAAGTTCAATGCATTACCTTCCTATCCACCAACATCGATCCGAATTAAATGTATCTCAACATTACTAAGGTTGGAGTTCAACCGTTTTCCGTTTTCATCTGATTTAATATTCTTGCCAAAAACCGCCGTATGCACCGGCCAGCTGAGCGCAAGCCTCTATCGATTGCCGAGCCCGCCAGGGTAATGCACCCTTAGCCGTGAAACGACTCGAGCGACTTACCAAAATTTAGGGTGCTATTAAATATTAAATGCTCAATTTCCGAAAATCTCTGATGGCTAGAAATGAAAATAGACCCCAAATAGGCTGTTTTAGAGTATATCCCAAATTATCTTATAAGTTTCTACTACTATGTGCATAAGTATTATGCACATTGTAGTAGAAACTTATAAGAACACCCTTCTTGGGTTTTTTCGTCCCTAGACATTGCGTTTTTTCTGTTCGATTTTTCTGCAACTTTCAGCCTCATCTCAAATTGTGGGTGCCATTAAATATTAAATGCTCAATTTCGTCTTGGTGGACGTAGTTGAAATTGAAATATATTTACTTTCCGATATTGAATAGAATATTTCTTTGTACCTTCAAACCCGTGATTAAATATGAAACTCTCATTTATAGAAGCCCATTATTCGAAGGTTTGTATTTCAATTCCCTCTTGCAAAGTCACTCAAAGGGCAATAGAGCGAGCTATGCTATCGGGGACTACCTTTAGAATTAGAATCTAAATTGTCTCATAGGCAGAAATGATGTTATCCGTAAGATAATTGAAGTTACTGACGAAGCTCGTCGTATCAACAAATTGCAGTGGGTTTGGTCGCGATGTCGCAGGTCTCTTGGAGCTGACCGCAGAGTAAAGTTCGCATTTTGTCGCAGAGTGAAGTAAGCGTAGCGTAGGACACCCTCCGGCCCGATGGACCGACGACGGGCGTCTTACAGGCTTCATTTATTATTGAATTACAGTAATACTTTGTAATATATATTTTAGAATTTTATTCTTGACTTGTTGTTCTTTGGCTCGCAGCAATATCTCGCTAAATATAAGTGGACAACAGTGTTGGTTTCACATTTACCTGTACCACAAATGTTATGTACTTTGTAATTTGTAAATATACAATGTGTAACTGTTTGTTATTCCAAATAAATAAAATAAATAACTGTGTCCAACAGTGGTCGCCGATAAGTTGACGAGAGAAATTTAAGAATGTAATTGTTTATTCACATTGTTCAAGGTGATAACTGGACACTATAAAATTGTTAGAACCTTTCTCGGTTCAAGCTATGTGATGGAAATAATAATGGAAGGCCTACTTAAGGCCATCTAAGGAATAAACAGTTCAAAGAATTAATGTTAATTTATATCTAATGCCTATGTTCCCCTTTCAAGTATCTCAGACCTTGAATACAATATAGGTAAACATATTATAATAAGACAGCCTCCCGAAATAAGCTTTCAATGTTCATTGCTATTATTGACTATGAAGCATGAATGTTGTAATAACTGAGATTTCTTATGAATATTTGTTTAATAATGTATTATATAGTATTAAGAAAGTATACCAATTTAAAAACACTGAGAAATAGCTTAGTTTTATTTTTAAATATGAAAAAGTTCCTATATTAAAATTAAATAACATAACATGTTTTAAGTTATAACAAAACATAATATTATCAATAGTCAAGGCACAAACCATTGGTCTTGTTGAGGAAAGTCACTTGTTGTCAAGTAATGAGCGGTAAACATTACCTCATTAAGCAAACCAATCACTGTTAAACTATTCTCATTAGCTGAGCTGATAATAGCTAAGGACAGGACAGCAAATAGAATCTCAGTTGAATATACTAGAATATTAGTAAATGTATAAGAACAGGTACATAAATTTAAAGATTTAAAATAAATTTAAAATGATTATTATGAATTGAAAAAGGTACGGAATTTAATTTATTACATACTCAATTCATATCACAAATTAATGTAATTAGGCATTTAATTTTTTACGTATTTAATAATATGAAGGGTTTTTACATAAATGAGGCTGAATGGCTGAAAAATGATAGTTATGGAAGAAAAAGACATAGTCTCAAAATTACTGTTTCCTATAGTAAATGTTAAAAAAACAATTTGCACATTGCAGTCAAAAAACATAAACAAAATTATCCTTTTATGGGACCAAGTCTTTTTCATCCCTGCCCATCACATTTTTCTGCCAATTTCAGCCTCATTTTTGACATGGTAACTTACTAAATGACTACACTTTATAATTATCTACCCCTATAGTTTCCTGTATTTTTAATATTTTGTTTACCAGGTTTATTCAAGATTTGTCATGTAAGTAAAAAATGTATAATAGCTAATCGAAAATAATTNTTCAACCAAATAATTCAGACGTTTAGAAACAGAACGCAATACGATAAATCAATATACGATGACGAATGAATTTTGGTGCATTTAATTTTATGTATGTTATTAAATTGCATCGTAGTAAGGCTCAAAGTTCACTGGTTAATTTATTTAAACTCAATTTCTATGGAGACCCAACATATCCCGCCAAGTACCAATGTGTATTCGAATTGTCAAATTTGTATGTACGTTATCCGACGCTCTTAAGATGAAGGAAAACATCGTGAGGAAACCTGCGCACGCCTGCGTAGAGATTCAAAGGTGTGCGTGAAGTCGTCCAACCCGCACTGGGCCCGCGTGAATGACTAAGTCCTAATAAATCTAATAATGACTATGAGACTCAAAGTCAATGCATTACCTTCCTATCCACCAACATCGATCCGAATTAAATGTATCTCAACACTAAGTTGGAGTTCAACCGTTTCCGTTTTCATCTGATTTAATATTCTTGCCAAAAACCGCCGTGATGCACCGGCCAGCTGAGCGCAAGCTCTATCGATTGCCGAGCCCGCCAGGGTAATGCACCTTAGCCGTGAAACGACTCGAGCGACTTACCAAAATTTAGGGTGCTATTAATATTAAATGCTCAATTTCCGAAATCTCTGATGGCTAGAGATGAAAATAGACCCCAAATAGGCTGTTTTAGAGTATATCCCAAAATATCTAATAAGTTTCTACTACAATGTGCACAAGTATTATGCACGTTGTAGTAGAAACTTATAAGAACACCCTTCGTGGGTTATTTTTCGTCCCTAGACATTGCGTTTTTTCTGATCGATTTTTCTGCAACTTTCAGCCTCATCTCAAATTGAGGGTGCCATTAAATATTAAATGCTCAATTTCGTCTTGGTGGACGTAGTTGAAATTGAAATATATTTACTTTCCGATATTGAATAGAATATTTCTTTGTACCTTAAACTATATGAAACTCTCTAGAAGCCCATTATTCGAAGGTTTGTATTTCAATTCCCTCTTGCAAAGTCACTCAAAGGGCAATAGAGCGAGCTATGCTATCGAGGACTACCTTTAGAATTAGAATCTAAATTGTCTCATAGGCAGAAATGATGTTATCCGTAAGAGAATTGAAGTTACTGACGAAGCTCGTCGTATCAACAAATTGCAGTGGGTTTGGTCGCGATGTCGCAGGTCTCTTGGAGCTGACCGCAGAGTAAAGTTCGCATTTTGTCGCAGAGTGAAGTAAGCGTAGCGTAGGACACCCTCCGGCCCGATGGACCGACGACGGGCGTCTTACAGGCTTCATTTATTATTGAATTACAGTAATACTTTGTAATATATATTTTAGAATTTTATTCTTGACTTGTTGTTCTTTGGCTCGCAGCAATATCTCGCTAAATATAAGTGGACAACAGTGTTGGTTTCACATGTACCACAAATGTTATGTACTTTGTAATTTGTAAATATACAATGTGTAACTGTTTGTTATTCCAAATAAATAAAATAAATAACTGTGTCCAACAGTGGTCGCCGATAAGTTGACGAGAGAAATTTAAGAATGTGATTGTTTATTCACATTGTTCAAGGTGATAACTGGACACTATAAAATTGTTAGAAACCTTTCTCGGTTCAAGCTATGTGATGGAAATAATAATGGAAGGCCTACTTAAGGCCATCTAAGGAATAAACAGTTCAAAGAAGATTAATGTTAATTTATATCTAATGCCTATGTTCCCCTTTCAAGTATCTCAGACCTTGAATACAATATAGAAACATATTATAATAAGATAGCCTCCCGAAATAAGATTTTAATGTTCATTGCTATTATTGACTATGAAGCATGAATGTTGTAATAACTGAGATTTCTTATGAATATTTGTTTAATAATGTATATATCATAGTACTAAGAAAGTTATACCCACAGATTTCCCAATGCAGGAGATGGGACAAGCCGCGTTTAAAGTGCGACAAATGTAAGCTCAACGAGCATACACTGGCTACCAGTTTACGCTCTGTGAGACGAGTCAAGACGCACGAATATTAGAAGAAATAACCGTATTTTTCCAAAATGCCATCCTGTGCAATTGTAACATGCGATCATCGCAATGAATCAGTAGATTTACCAAGAAATATAATAACTTTTCACAGGTAAGAACCGAAAAGAAATTGCGACACTGGGACTGCCTATAAACTTGGCGGCTTGTCCAGTCTTATTGTATATTCGGATGTCTGTGGTTATACCAATTTAAAAACACTGAGAAATAGTTTAGTTTTATTTTTAAATATGAAAAAGTTCCTATATTAAGTAAAATTAAAATTCTATAACATATTTTAAGCTATAACAAAACATAATATTATCAATAGTCAAGGCACAAACCATTGGTCTTGTTGAGGAAAGTCACTTGTTGTCAAGTAATGAGCGGTAAACATTACCTCATTAAGCAAACCAATCACTGTTAAACTATTCTCATTAGCTGAGCTGATAATAGCTAAGGACAGAGCAAATAGAATCTCAGTTGAATATACTAGAATTGTAGTAAATGTATAAAAACAGGTACATAAATTTAAAGATTTAAAATAAATTTAAAATGATTATTATGAATTGAAAAAGGTACGTAATTTAATTTATTACATACTCAATTCATATCACAAATTAATGTAAATTAGACATTAATTTTTTTTTACATATCTAAAATAATATAGTGTTTTTTTACATAATATGAGGCTGAAACTGGCAGAAAAATGATTGTTATGGAAGAAAAAAGACAAAGTCTCAAAAATTACTGTTTCCTATAGTAAATGTTAAAAAAATCAAAACGATTTGCACATTGCAGTCAAAAAACATAAACAAAATTATCCTTTTATGGGACCAAGTCTTTTTTCATCCCTGCCCATCGCATTTTTCTGCCAATTTCAGCCTCATTTTTGACATGGTAACTTACTAAATGACTACACTTTATAATTATCTACCCCATTTATAGTTTCCTGTATTTTTTTAATATTTTGTATTTACCAGGTTTATTCAAGATTTGTCATGTAAGTAAAAAATCATTACTAATAATATTAACGACATATAAATTGATGAGCTATAAAGGTAGAAGATACCTGTGTTAGGGAAACCTAAATAGTGCGTGCCATGGCCTATCTGTTTTACAAAGATTAATTTTATAATATAAAATAGTTTCACTATTCAAACAGTTGCATTATTTAAAGGTCTGGTCTCGTGCCGCTAAACGTGTGTGCATTCTGTTTTTACCTTTATCATTGAATTGAATCAAATTTTATGTTTTCCTTTCGTAACCTCGTAATCATGTCTATTTAGAGTTGTGGTTACAGGGAATGTCGTATTAGAATTGTGTCGTTAAGCATCTATCGGGTTTCTGTAAATATTTACTCACTTGTACGTATTTTAATCCAACAACTGTGCAATCCTAGCGTTCGGCTCGGGGCCACTCACTCACAAAACACAACAACACCACAAATTCCAGACATTATATCCAGTTAACACTAAAGAACGTAATACACAAGCATCGGCGACATAAACACTGTGTAAGTATTACGAAAATATCACAAAAAACACTGTTCACACTGTAAAATCGGTATATAAGTTTGACAGATGTCGATTTCGGGCTCGTCTGCTAGATGCGAGCGTATGAACTTCGGTAACGATTCGAATAAACTAAACAACAATCGACTGGACTCAAGCTAGCAACGCCCGGGCCGACAAGCACGCAGCATGAGTTTTTGTTGGCATTCGATTGGATCAAAGACAGCTGTCAAGGAGTTACTTTATTCATGCGTCTCTTTTACACACAACTGATTAGAAAGAGTCCAGCTATTATATATTTCATTTGATAAAACAATTAAATTGCTAAGTATTCAACAATTTGAATGTATTAGAAAAGTATTCAAGTAATTATTGTGCAATGTTTACAAATTTATATTTTGAAAAAAAAAACGAAATATTTTATTTCATTATTATGGTCACCTATTGGCGAATAGTAAACCTAACATTGTAATACGAAAGCTAGTAGTTTTGTTGCTACTGGTAAGGTATATTTAAGTTCTACCGTTCGATACTAGATGGCGCTGCACTGAACATTTTGAAAATTTAATACAATGTATATTTGATGAAAGCGATGCCACGGTAATATTACCGTGACAATAATCGTATTGATTACCCATGTGGTGTAAGAGAATGAGACATCGGCTGCTACAACAAGAGTATTGGTTTTGATCTCCGGGCATATTGTGTGCATGTAGGTACGTACAAGTCATTTTGTAGTGTTCTGGGTTCTCTCTAACTTCACACGATCTGATCACTGTCGCCATCGAGGTGGACAAAGCGCGTAAAGCATCTTAAAACACACGCAATACTTTAAGACCGAGATTCCGCCCCGCCAGCGCGGCGGGGGCCTTCGTCGTTCCCTGTAGAGTCGACTAGTCCCTATTCGCGTTATCGGTACGTAGGTACCCAGTCGCTTTTCTCCCCAAACTTACGCCCTAAGCCGAGGCTCCGTCCCACTCTGGATCACCCATAGGTTCGTTGCATAAATTTTTGGGCTAAGAGCCATCTGCGCTCGCCAATTGTCCGGTAAAGCTGTGAAGGCCATCTGCGGCCAGCAGCGATAAGTCATCCCGAAAAAAAACCTCTAACTTCAGCTTAAGACATTTGGCTTTGCCCAATAGACTCCTCGCAAACACTTTGAAGACTTTATTCCGCTAAATCTATAGGAAAGGAACTCATCGTGTTGCTAGGACCAGTTGTTCCATTTACGGCTACCGATACGTTACTGCGTCTTTGTGTGTTTTGTGTCAAGTCAATAGGGCAAGGGTTTAATCCCCTACTTTTTAAGGACTTTAAAAAGGTTATTATTGTTTCCTGCCGTGTAATTAAAATTAAATATATTTTGGGGTTTCCCCATACACTGAAACAATTTTTTTTTATCGAACCCATATGTATAAAATTATATTGAGGTTTCTAATATCATCTTTTTATATATTGTGTAGTTTGCACGAAAGCCACTCCCAAAGATGAAAAAAGTGTGTGTGTGTGTCCTTCTAACTTCTAAAATATGGAAATAATAAAATTAATCATCATCAGCTCATTAAACGTCCCCACCGAGGGGCACGAGCCTACCCGTATTTAATAGGGTGATAGGCCTTAGGCCCAGTGCGGATTGGACGACTTCACACACAACCTTAAAATCTCTTCGCAGGCTTGCATGAAGGTTCCCACACGATGTTCTTCTTACGGTGAAGGAAATGATAAAATTAAAAACCATTAATTCTAACAATGAAATTTGGTGTGAAAATATCTAGTCTGTAGTTATTTATTTATGCGTTATAAACGGTAAATAACTATTTTCTCAAAATGAAGCTGTAGTAGGTGCCTAAAAAATAAAAATTATTTTATTTATGTTACTTGATGCTGCAGAACCTTCCACGGGAGAGTCCGACTTGCACCTGGCCAAATTTTATTAAATAAATTTAATGTAATTCCATATATTGAAGTCTGTGTAAACTTCTACGAGAAAGGGGATGTTAATATGGATAATAAACATTAGAAGGGGACTAGAGATGTAATTTTTTGGACATCCATCACGAGCGATCTTAATGGCAGTTGCTTATTTTCAGAGGTAGTAATTCTATTGCGACTGCGTTCAGGACACATTCCGTCAAATAAGTTTAAACACCTAATAGGTCTTACTGAGACGCCTAACTGTGCTGTTTGTGGTGTATTGGAAGATGTTTCACATATATTAACTGAATGTGCCCGTAACGAGTCCTTCCAAAGACTTTTTCGAAACTATGAAGTGGGTCTCTGTAACAGTATTTTGGCTTCTCCATTATCTGATGATGCCAGAATACTGGTGCAGATGTACTGCAATATTTTTTGTTAAATACTTTAAATGTTATGATTGTACCTTTTGTTAACCTTACGGGAGTGACATTGTCACTGTATGACAAAACTCCTTTCAATAAATAAAGATAAAAAAAAAAATTTTCAGAGGTCGTCAACCAAACATACCATTGAGCCCTCTAGCGAAACTGGATTAAGGAAATTAAACAATCAAACTTATACAAAACAATTTATTAAATATGCACTGAAAAACTTATACAACACATGTATGATCGTAGATTTTCGAAAACTCAACTTTGGCAAATACAATGAGTGTACAAAAATAATTCTTATTACCGTTGGAATAATAACCAAAGTTTGCATACTTAATGGAACCTAAATAAGTTAACTTTACGAATAGTTGTGCTATATGATAAATATTGGGCACTGCCCTGCAGTCTTGTTGCTTACTGCACCTTGTAGACACGGGTGCAGGTCACGTCCTTGGCTGTCATAACCTGGAAAAAGGAACGCATTTTAACCTTTGGGTCTTAGGCAATGATATTCTGTATATATATATACTCCATCCGTGCCTCAAAAACGAACCGCCAAAGAGAATACAGTTGCAGACTCTTTGTTTAGATAAATGTACGCTCATTCGAAATATGCGTATGTGTGCTGTCGCTGCATTCGGAACACTTTTTTCGATTGTTTTGTGAGCATATCTCGAATTTATACTTTTTATATTATTGGTCTTAGGAGCAACATAAATTTTTAGGGTACCTATAAGGCCACGTCACCGAATTTAGCGGTCAGTGGGGCGCAGCATGTCCATATATGCAAAAAGCAGTGTCTACCCCACAGATTTCCCAATACCCTGTGGTCTACCCTGTGCGTTCAGACAACTTGAAAAATCGCCAACATATTTAATGATTCTCACTTATCCGCCCTATTTCTTCTACGTAATGGATCCATATGCGATCTGCTGTCATCAACAGCACTTAATTTGTCAAAAAGTAAATTATTTATAGTTTTTGATAGCGGCGATAAGTACGCTTTATATATTCGAATATTAAACTAAATACATTGAAAATCAGATACTGCGAACGGAGCCACGATCTTTGGAAAGTTACTTGTAAGTTGTATTCACATAAATATATAGTTTTTTAGTGCAGCATTTAACAATACGTACCCATTAGCAACATATTCTAATATTTATTTAAAACATTTGAAACCAACTGAAATCTGTAATGTGACCTCTGCCCTCCCGAGAGCTTAGTCGTTAACACTTGCCATAAAAACAAATTTGGTTAACAAAGTAAAACATTAATATGCATGTCGTAAACCCGGGTTCTAAGTCTACATTGCATAATAGGTACTTAGGGTGAACAGGGTCCATGGATAGAAAAAAATACTTATAATTAATAAATATCTACTGACATTCACACAGCGCCATCTAGCCCCAAGTTTAGCGTGAAGCCTGTATTATGGGTACTAAACAACGGATAAACATACTTATATACATTTTTTTGTTGTAAATACCCCTCGTTCGGTAGTGGACACTTGCGGCTGTAATGAAGGTGATACATAAAAAACACCCAGACCAATACAAACAGACAACAAATGTTTGTACTGCCCGGGGATCGAACCCGGCGATGGCTGGACCGATACAAAATAATAGCTACATTAGTAACATAATTATGCAAAACCATGTATTTTTGTTACATAAAAAGTATGACCAATTCGCGTGCAGACAAAACCATCCAAATGCACTAAGCCTGATAAATATAGTTCTATAAAAAACATTTAAGCACCGATTCTGGTTAATCCAAATTTATCAATTTAATCTAGACCCAGGATTAAGCCTGCATTTAGTAAAATAATTACGTGCTATTATCTAGACATCGGTTGATAAAACCGAATGCAACCTAATCTGCTGCATAATCCTTATTTTTGATAATACACGGCCTTGAATATCGGTTAAAAATAATACCTTTTTTTTTAACATAACTTATACCTATGTATATATATATATAACTTTACGAAAATATTGGCGTAAAATAATACAATTTGTCTCTGGTGTATAATCCTACGAAAATTTATAAATTTCCTAGATAATAAATTAAGTTGCGATTCTTATTATTTTCCGAGTACTTATACGTTTTTTAAACACATACAGAATAAGCATAGATACACCAAGTCTATTACAAACAGACATGTTAATGCACACAAAATGTTTATACTGCCCGGGGATCGAACCCTTGGTGCAGTATCCAACATCTCAATTGTTACAGCAAATGGGTGTCTTATACCAAGTCTTGATTGAGACTTGAGCAACGTTCACCAGTTTTCAAATGCTGACACCTTCAGAAAAGCGTCGGTACTTACAGCCTTCAGCTCCTCAGGCCCAAACTCCCTGATGTAGGAGACCTCCAGACCATCGGGGGACTTCTGCACCTGCTTCAGTACGTTGCCCTCGAACGAGCACACGGATTTCACCTGTAAATATCAAGTCGTATTGTTGAGAAATTAATGAAAAACATACCTATTTTCAATATGTCTAGGTCGTTATTATTGCGCACTGTTCATTAGAAGGTACTCAGTCACGGTCGGTAAAATTGCGCATTAACGTTTTTAGGGTTCCGTAGCCAAATTGCAAATAATGGAACCATCAAAGATTCGTCTTTTCTGTCTAGAACTACACAGTTCACACTTTGTAAGTATACGTATTCTGTGAACCGCTACAAGGTTTAGACACGCTTACGCTAACTCTCACTAATCCGCATTGGGCCCACGTGGCGGGTTACAGCCTAATCTCCCCATGGTTACGCTGGGAAGACCTTGTGCCTGCAATGGGGCGTTATAAGCTGATGATGATGGTGCAATTATTACTAGGTGTTAGGCTCTCGATACTGAGTCGTCTAGAAAGGTACCACCGCAGTGCTAGATATCGTCCCGTGAAACATAAGTGTTATGCACTTTTGTTTCGGGATGAGGGCACTGTTGTAAAATTACTGGGTATAAAAGAAATAACATCGTCGTCTCGGGTGTCGGATGCAGTGCGGCATTGATGGAGGTTAATAACCACAGATATTATCTGTGATAATGACTGTCTATCAGTTGTTATTATCGGATGTTATTTCTCTTATACCCGGTAATTTCACTAGCTACAGTGCCCCTCTGTCATCTGTCATGGTTAGGCGTATAACTTTCGGATGAGCGTCCTGACCGTCCTGTACACTAAATAACATAAAAAAATACTTGGTGAACGTAGATCTTACCTTGGCGCCATCAGCGCGCTCTTCTTCGAACTCTTCACCAGGCTTGAACTTCATCTCGGTTGTCTTGAAAGTGGACGAGGTGACCAGGTTGTAGCCGTCGCCCTCCTTGCGGAGCTCCACTGTGGGGGTCACGGCATTCGCTGCCTTCCTCGTGATCAGACCCACGCCTGGAAAGAGGAATATTTATCGATAAATATTAATTTTCTTATTCTCTTAGATAAAAAAATAACTAGATGCATAATCACGATGAAACTTCAACCAAAAAATGCCGAGCCGGGCAGTACGAACATTTGTGTGCATAAACATATCTTGTATGGTCTGGGTGTTCTATGTGTGTGTACATACTTAAAAAAAATGATTTCAGTACGGTTATCAGTTGTCTAGTCTTAGTACCCATACAACAAGCTTCACAGTTAACTTGGATCTGGATGGCGCTATGTGAATCATCATCATCAGCTCATTAAACGTCCCCACCGAGGAACAAGAGCCTACCCGTATAGGGTGATTAGGCCTTAGTCGTCCACGTTGGCCCAGTGCGGATTGGACGACTTCACACACAACCTTTAATCTCTTCGTAGGCTTGCATGAAGGTTTCTTCACGATGTTTTCTTCACCGTCCAAGAGCGTCGGGAAACGTACATATAATTTCGAAAATTCGAAATCACATTGGCGGGACTTGAACCTCAGCCATCCCGGTAGAAGGGCAACAGTCCACACCATTGAGCCACCGCGACGCTCTGTGTGAAGGTCAGTAGATATTTATTAATTTATTTAGTACCTATATAATCATCTAATCTAGCCTAATATTTTCATGGAAACTGTACCATACGCTAGCAAGTTTCGGCGAAAATATCGTAGACAATTAGCATATGGATAGCATTAAAACATTAAAAATAACGATTAAAATACCGATAGCTTTCATAAACTCATTAAAGTTTTCCGTAGAAACCAGTCTATATTTCCTGCCTTCCCACGCGTGCATTTTCTTAAATATCGTGAAAGTAGTTACAAAACAACTAATATTAGTTGAACTGGTGAAAATAAACCACAAACGGCCGGGTGAAATGACATCTGACAGACGTTTCGTGTTATCTGCGACAGGAAATATAGTAAAGTGCCGTAGTCAGATTTGTTCATGGTATGTTGGACTGAGGTTTTTTACAATTTATGGTTAATTTAACCTATAAACCTCTCCTCTCCGTCTAAAACCTTTAGGCGAGGAGTCATAGAAGTACATGTTGTAGCTATTAGGTATCACTGTGTCGGAATTACTTGGAACGAAACCCCGATCGTGTAAATTATGGTCCTGGAAGGACGATTGTTGGAATCGAACTGAACAAGGGAATTTGAGCAGTCACTCTTGTAATATACAGTTAATAAAGTCTCAAAAACCCATAGCCATGTAGTGTGGAAAGGCTTTGGCACTACAGTGGGTCGTACATTACACTAGAAAGGCTCACCAACGTGCACGCCCAGAAGAAGAAAAAGCGCGGATAATACGATTGTCAAATCGGCAAACGCTAACAGTGTTCGCCAGCATTGGTCGATCCTGTCACATGGTCGGGGGACAGTCGGACAATTGAGACAGTCGGACAATTGAGACAGTCGGACAATTGAGACAGATATTCGGCCACTTGAGCTGCACCTTAACACTATAAGTATAAAGTATAATTTAGTTTTTATCGTTCCTTCGGTAATATAATAACCGAAATAATTTGTCCTTCCTTGTCTTCATGCCCGAATATTCACGACGCTCCTTATAAAGTGAGTTGTAATATAACTAAAGACAGTCAATAAACTATTATACTTATTTTGCCGCCATATGTGCTGATCGTAGATAACAATGTTTGCCTACACTATATTGGCTGTTAAGTTATCTTGAACAAGGCTTTGAAACCGATTTCCGATGTTCACATTATCTGTCAATTCGTCACCAATATCAACTTAGATGCCTTTAGCCCTGTTAACATTTGGTTGTATAAGGATAAATATTTTTTTATATATATAAATACACATGTGTAACGTTAACAAATATTATGGAGTTTATTATATGGCAAGCAATATAATAAACTCCATAATATCAAGTTAGATCATATCAAGTCCATAAGAGCAAGTTTGAATTCAATTCAGATACTAGAGTATCTTGACAGTAAATAGATACTTGGAAAGGCGTCCATAGATTATACATAGTAAAAGGTTTTTGTTGATTTATATTCAACTTTAACATGTTTTATATAGTTTTAAAAAAATAAAAAAGTAGTCTGCAAATACCCGTAAGTAAAAATGTTCCACGGATTTTATTCGAATGGACAATAAAAATTCATGAGGGAATTTGCAATTGAAATGAACCCTTCTTTAATTACTTTTGCCGGCATTCTCCAACTGATTCTAATTGACATTTATTTATAAATACAATTTATCTTCGCTTAACATAATAATGTCTCCTTGACTTTGAACTTTTTCTAAAGAGCCACGTTTGTGATTGTGTTAACATTATTAGGTAGGTATGAACCTACAGGGTTACCCATAGGTAAATATTAATTAGGTATGTTTCGTAAGATATACAAAAATAAACTAAAATTCGCCAAGATTTACCATAGTATGACAACTGTTTAATATTTCAATGTCCTCATTCTCTCGTAATAGCACACAGATTTGGTTTTGTGAAATTGAATTTTAAGAGGCAATGGTCTTCTAGAAAGTCATAACAAGTTAATATAGCCTGTGACAACTATTCAGCATAACTTGTGGACGAGAAGTCATAGGATATAGCCATTTGGTACTCTTAGATAAAAAAAATATTAATCTTAATAAGGTCAATCTGTTTTTTCGTATATTTAGATGAACACAATACGACTACTTAAGTCATTAGAAAGATAAATATTTCTTTATTAATAATACTTATCAAAATATATAAAAGTCATACAAAACAAAAATATTTTGCCATCGCTTCTCATGCATTTTGATAAACCGGCTCACACACACGCTTATCAAACTCTCACGGGACGGATTTTGAGTAAGATAAATATGTTTTTGTGTCGCAACGATGCTTGATATTTTATATTACAGCAAACATACTGTCTCTGAAAGCCACGTCTGTTTAGCGAGGCTTGTATTACTGATACTACCTTTGTAAAAACTTTAAATTATAGATAGAACACAAAATCACGGGTATGAGAATAAATAAATATCCACTGACATTCACACAGCGCTATCTAGCCCCAAGTTAAGCGTGAAGCTTGTATTATGGGTACTAAACAACGGATAAATATACTTATATACAGTTTTTTTATAAATACATACATAGAAAACACCCAGACCATTACAAACAGACATGTTCATGCACACAAATGTTTGCACTGCCCGGGGATCGAACCCGGAACCCTTGGTGTTACAGTCGACCTCTCAACCGCGACACCAAATGGGTCGTCAAAGAAGAAACAATGCCAATTGCCAATTGTCCTTACATAATTTAAATAGAAAAAGACATGAAATTATACTACAACTACCACGATTCAAAAGAAACGCACTCTATAAGTCTTGTTACGTGAAGTTGCAGTTGGATTTGTACCTAATTATAAACTTAACAAGATGGTATAGTTCTATGGTACATAGTGACCAATGGATAGGCCGGTTATTAGCAATGAAGCATTCAAGACGGGCGACTGGCGTCCGCGCAGTGTAACATGACCATAGAGGGCACTGCCGCATTCCTGCGCCTGCGCATGGTCCACCGGGAATCCAGTTCCATAAAGTCAGGGCTGGTGCTTTTTCCAAAACGGCGATTTGATATTTAACATTTTAAAGGAAATATATATTTGCTGTTTATGTTGTTTTAGCATGACTATGAAATATTAAATTAATTATCATTACAGCTAAAATGACCACCAAGGTGTTCCTTTATGAAATCGATGTGGTCTGATTACTTGTTTAAGTTAGGGGCTTGCCCGTTGACGCAAATGGCGAAGCCTTTGGAAGTCTGCATACGATCCTTTTTCTTCTTTTTCTTAAGATTATAAAGTTATGAATCATGAATGTTAAGGGAAAATGAAAATTAATTGAACTCAGTATTTGTTATGCTAATTATTGGAAAGAAAGTTGGTGAAAAGTTTTTACAGGGCGCAACCCTAAATGACACAAGTCACGTATAATTAATACAGCACGCGTCTCAATGAATGAAAGCAGACTCTGGAGACTTCCGACTGGCTAGAATACAGGCAGAATTTTATGTCTGATAATACTAACCAAACAATTTATTGTGAAAGTAAAAGCAGAGCCAAAGACCCGTCTAGGGTTAAATATGTAGCTAAAATATCTTATGTCAAGACTTCATTCAGCTCAGTAATTTTTAATTGCTACAACTAATGTAGTCAGTAAAAACGGTTAACTCACTATTTGCTTTACAATACTACCTAAAATAACATCTTTATAAACGATAAGTCTAAATGCTAATGTATAAAGTCGGGTCAAGGTAGTATACCTATATGTTTTTCGAAGTCGATCAATGAACTGTCGGTCGAAGTACGATACGTTATACATGTCATAAGGCTAAGTTATTGTACGATTCACGAAAGAAGACTATGCGCAGAAGTCATTTTTTAGGTCCTATTGGGGTACGGCAGAGGGGCGGGAGTAATACTGTAAGAGCGGGGCAACACCATTGGTCGGCGCGCGTCTGAGGACAAGGTGCTCTATCGCTATTCGTCTTATTAAATGGCGCGCTGACAGTACTCTAGGATACAGTCGGAAGGAAAACTGTTTCGTTGCATTTTATTATTTATTGTTAATTTTTTTGTTTGCTGAGCCATTTATTGTAATTTTCTAATGTATGTTGCTTCGAAAAGCCAGGCGAGAAGGAGATATACGAGTTTCAATATATTTGTAAGTAGATTGTTGGCAGGTTTGCAAGTCTTGCAACTTTGTTGAGAAAATTAAATCAATATTCTCAACAAGTTAATGAATCTATAACAGACATAATAAATAAAAATATCGGATTAATTTGAATAGAAAAACAGAACCATTAGCTATATTTTAATAGTTGTCGGTTCTTTGCTGATTATATTATCCCATGATTATTTGTTATATTTCTACATGATTGATTATATTTTTATGAAGAAAAATATTGTTTCACTATCATTAAAATATTAATTTCCTTTTACGCTTAAAGAAATACTCTATACATAAAATTTTGATAGAACATGGTCACAATGTTCTCCGTCTCCCACCTTACCATCTGGATTTAAATCCTATAGAAATGGCTTGGGCCTCCGTAAAAAGTTATGTAAGTAGCAAAAACGTTAAGTGGGATATAAGCTGCGTAGTTAATTTTATAAAATATAAAGTTAATCTTATGGGGCCACACGAATGGAAAAAACTATGTGACAAAGTAAAATGCATAGAAGAAAATTACATAAAAAGTTATCACATCGTGGATGAGATGACGGAAGAATTAATCATCCGAGTGGAAGATTCTTCGTTGTCAGATTTTTCTGATCTTGAAGTATCTGAAGATGATGATTTTAGTGCAGAACCAGGCCCCAGTACCCAAAATCATCGAATCCTGCAACTTCCACGATAGAGGGAATCATGCAATTCGAGGACAGCGATTAAATTTACTATACTTAGTAAAAAAAATTTTTTTGAGGCTGAATTATGTTCAATTACATAGGTATCTTTTAATCCTGAACATTTTATAATATAATTTGATTATATGAGTTCATTAAAAAAAAATATTATTTTGATGTAAGTATTTTTGTTCATTAGTGTACATGCGCAGACGGCCGCCATTTTTGGTCTTCTTTGGTGAATCGTACTATACGTAAGAGCAAGGCGGCAACATTTCTTAGTGCCTATTCGCGTAAACGGCGCGTGCCGGGCCCCTTCCCCCGCAACGCCCTAAGCCCAGGTTCGAGTCCCACTCTGGCTCATTGTGTAAATTTTAAGGCTGAGCCATCTGCACTCGTCAATTGCCCGGTAAAACTGTAAAGGCCATCTGCGACCATCAGCAGTAGACAGTTCGAAAAAAATAAGCATTTTTTCTGTTGACGACAATTTTTGCTCTCTCTTGATTGCTTGTGATATGGAAGGCACTAAGTTAGTTATCTGTTTAAGAGTTCAAATTGAACAACAGTACTATATTTAGTACTGAGGCTCCCAAATTTACACTGTTTTGCACGTGTTTCTGCCAGAATTACCAGTATATGATTGTTGGGAAAATAACTCCGGAAAGTTAGTGATATTCCGTATATTTGCATTAAAACGTTGCAAACAACCTTGCAGATAACTCGCGCGACCTATCGTTACTATGACATCTGATTAGCGGACTGGAAAGCCGGTCTTTTTAAACTTAGCTTCTAGCCAGGAATTTGTTGATTTCACTACATGTACTTGCCAAGGTTTAAAGATACATAACCGGTTCCAGACGACTCAAATGCAATCCACTCCCTCAAGTCACCTCATTTGCCCCAGTTATCCTGGTGATGTTACCCATGCTCCAGCCGCGATCTTGCAGCGGTCCAAAGCCTCCTTCGCAACGCTTGCCAAAATAAAAGTTGTCTCAATTTTTCATTTACACAGATTCGTATACATTGTCAAAGTGATGATACTGTATCCAATACAGGTGAACTTCATTTTCTTCGGTTAATGTTTTTCGGTTTATTCTATTGCATCCCAGTACTGAAAGTTTGGACCAGACATCTGCCTCCATTTGTTAAAATTTAATTCATTGGTTTTTTATCTTACGACAAAAAAAATTAAACTAGTTGCCGTATGAAGCTCAAATCATTCATTTTCAATATACATTACAAAGAACAACTCGTCAATACATCCATACAAATTTTAAACAATCTTGTCACAATGTATCGGAATATACCAATCAGCTCCATTACATACGTGACTCGCGACACGAGATGAGTCAGTCATCCAAACGATCCGATTGGTAGCCGGGAAGTCAGCCCACCCGATTGGTACCCTAGCATAGTGACGTCAAGGACCATTGACCTCCTGAATTGGTGCAATTTTTCAATTTAGTATCCATTAGCAAAGGAAACTTGTCAGGCGATGCAATACGTGAATAAGATTTATTTCCATTTCCGGGGTAGTTTATTTGACAGCGAGTACTTTCTTGAAAAAATGATTAAAAATACATTAAATAAAACGTTGGTAAATAACTCTTACTAAATTATGTAAAAAGTATAGATTCGTGATCATATGATCACAAAACAATCGAAAAAAGTGTTCCGAATGCAGCGACAGCACACATACACATATTTCGAATGAGTTTTACGATTACCGTTTATTTAAACGAAAGCCTACAAACGGTATTCTCTTTGGCGGTTCGTTTTTGAGGCACGGATGACGTATCTACCTTTACCTATACGGAATATCATTCAAGGCTATTAATGTGTTCTGCTAGCACTATCAACGTAGAAAGTAATAAGTCATTTGCTACGTAAATATAGTTCTTACCTACATTTCCGATAATGAAATAATGCTTCATCCGTTGGTTGTAGCATTAGAGATTACAATATAAAATTTTGCAGGAAATTAAATTTTCGCATATTTTCTATCCCATATCTTGGAAACTGAACAGCAGCTCGTATGTGACCTATACATAAATCTGTATATGGTGATATCATGCAATAATTCAATGCAGAGAGAATTTAATAAACTGACAATACAGTCTATGGAGTAAATCTCCCACAATGCAATGACCATTTACGGCACAACAATAAAATCTATTGTGACCATAATTTAAAACGAAGTGAAGTATTTGTACATCAGGATTTTAAGGTTGCAACTTAGATAACAATAAACTAGCGAAATGTACAATCACGAAGAAATCAACCAAAAAATGTCCGCGTCGCTTGATACATAATTATTATGTTGACTTATTGTTATATTTATGACATAAAATTATTCATTAAAATTTGACCTTAAAAAGGTACAGAATCAAAAGCACGAGCATACTACTATGACTAGTAGTATGCTATATATAATACTGTATGAGCGACGTGAGAATGAATGAAAATTTTGCCCAACTGACAAAATGGCGATGGACAAAATTTTGCAGCGAACACTTTTTGAGTGAGAGATAGTTTGATAAAACTGCCAGTGAATTCACGACGATATGTGACCAAAAGAGTATCACAATATGTTATAATACTGGCATGTTATTATTTAACAACGTTCGCCGAAGATTTATAGAGGTTCAATGTCCAGAGTCATTATCGGTGCGGGTGCCAAGGCGGTCTGAATGAAGAAGTTATTTCAGACGCCACTGCGTTGTTAGAAATGCATAGGGCAATAAATACACTGTTTGTTTTAGTTCTAGTTCGGAAACTTTGTTTTTTCTTTGAGGAAATTGTTTGAAATTATAGTACTGTTGAAAGCTGTTTAAGGAGAATGTTAGGGTGTGAGAAGAAAATGAAGCAGTTTAGGCATATCAGTCTTTACCTCAGTTTAACATGTACGACTTTTTACAGTTTAAACAGTTGCAAGGTTACCTATCATAGCCCAAGGAGAGCTATGCAATATTTCATCATCATCAGCTCATTATACGAGCCTACCATATAGGGTGTATATGCATATGGATTAGGCAATAATAAAGACAAATTTTTCACTCCGTTGCAAAAACAATATCAAAGATATAAATGAGAGAAAGACATGTAAGTGCTATACTGGTTATTATAAGCATTAAATTTAAAAAAAAAAACTATATGCCAATTTTTAACAGTCATTTGTAATATAATATAATGACTAAATTCACTTTCAGAAAAGCTTGAATTTGAAACAATTTATGTTTTTATATTATATTATTAAATATTAGGAGAAGAATATAAAGGGACTCAATATCGACGGCATCCATACAACTTTAACATGTTACCCTACCATGTGGCCTGATCGAGATAAAAATGCAATTTTACACATCGTTTGCTTTCGATTGCGATGACATTGCGGCATAACGGTTTTCAAGGCAAAGTTGATAAAATAATATAGTTTTAAAATGACCATAATTATATTCCTTTCAAAATTTTGATGTAACTGAAGACTTACATTAAAAACACTTTATAAATTTAGAAGACGTTAAACTACACTGGCTGAGATTGTAAATTATTTAATAAAATAAATTCTCGAAACCCACTTAGATGACAACTTCAGGATTGTTGAAGGCGGGAGGCTGCGTAGGCGCAGGTAACACTAACAGTGCCGTCTCCTACCGGTTACATAAGGAAATGCTAAATGCCATTAAAATTCTTTGCATGTTCCTGTATATATACTAAATTGTACGTTATGTTGTAGTTATATTTAAAATACCTATCCTTTCGTCAGTTGAATGCCGGAATCTGGCGAATGCCAATAGACTTCTCTATTGCGTCTCATTTCTTACTTGTCTTTTTTATGTTATAAGTTTTCAGGACGGTTAGGATGCACACCTGATGGTTAGTGACATGCCTAAAAATAACAGAGCGGCATTGAAGAAGGCCAACAACTGATAGACAGTTATTATCTTCCATCAATGCCGCACTGCGCCCGTCACTCGAGACAACAGATGTTAGGTCTCTTATACCCGGTAATTTAGTGAAATTAAGTTAAATTAAGTGAAAGTGCATAACACTCTTGTTTCACGGGATGATATCTGGCACTGCGGTGGTACCTACCTAGACGACTCAATTTAATTTTAAAGGCGATATAGAATCTGTCCCCAAGATGTTTCACTCATTTGTAGTTCATTAACGAAGACCCACGCGATAAGAAGAGTGCTGCAAATATTTATGCAGTATCTGAGATTGAGTATACTGAGCTTTAAATAAAAAGCAAAATCTCTTCATTAATATAATTACTTCACGATATTATCTCACAATACAAAGGCTGGTCTTTATCTCGGACAGCGATTCAGCCTAGCAATTCAGCGCGGCAACGTGACCAGACTCTTGGGCACCTTTCCACATGATGACGACCTCAACCAGATTTATTTTTAGGTTATTTTATACGTTTTTTTCAATATTATTTTATTTGAATTTAGTTTATAAATACTGTTATTTGATTATATTTTTTTTATAACATTTGTATTTTATCTTGTATTATTCCACTTTTCTCTAAACAGAGCTGCACTCAGCATTGGTACCCGTAGTTTCGCTTCGGTATGCTAAGTTGGCAACAATCACTGGTCACAGATAATAAACTAAGATTTAGGATTTACTAAAGGCGTAAATGGTAGAAAGATTCTAAATTAGGAATTTGAAGGCCTTTGGAGTCGTTCTATTTATAAATGCTGCAATTGATTTTTTTTCATAGGCTGGCAAATGAGTCGAGGTTTCATCTGATGTTACGTGATACCACCACGCAAAGACATTTGCAAATCCGAGCTAAGATGACTGAATGTTGCTATCAAATTCTTCTTAAGGTAATCGGCACGAGCGACGTGAGTCAGATAGTCGGTCTGAGCTAAAAAACTAGAAGCTTCATTTCCAAGGCCAAGCACAGTGTGTTGGCCTTTAATTGCTTTCCATATCGTGGGATAGGAAAATTGTTCATATTACATTCAGATGGGGCCCGAGCTTTGCAGCCTTGATTCGGATTTTCAAATAATTCAAGGCTAAAGATGAGATTTACTCCGGAAGTTATTAAAATATAATATTGAATCAAATATATTATAAACTTCGCAGATTTAATACTATTTTAGTATCGTTTAAAAACCATAAAATAAACAATCATGAATGTTTTTATATTCGAGACAAGTGACCTTCAATATCAAGGTAATCCCAAATAGTAAAAAAAAAGCTTAGAAATTCATTCAGTTTTTATCAGTTTAGTTGATCTTAAGCAATATCGATTTGATAAAAATTTCTCCTGGACTACAAAAACAAGGTCCCCAGAGATAAAATACACATTCGAAGTTTTTATAAACGCAGTGCTTAAATAACCGAAAGGAACATTCCAAGCTCTGACTAAGAATCCGGCAAGTTTAAGAATGTGCCGCAGATCACATCTCATTGTCGGCAATTGATGCCGATTGGCGTCGAATTACCGCAACGTCGCATGACTGTCAATTTGGTCACCGATCATACACTGACGTTAAAGTCAGTATAAATTCTGCTCTGATTTTACTGGTATACTTATTTCAAAACAGATTTCCATCCCGTACTGCGGGCTGTAATACGAAATCGAGTAAGTTCTAACCGGCCGGATAAAAACGTCCCATCCAACAAATCAGTTCATACAAGCCGGAACCTCACTGTCGGTTTATAGAAAACCGTCTTCCAGTAGTCTTATTGACGGCAATTGAGTCTGATTGGTGTCCATTTGACGACAATTGCCCGCCAGTGGCTTAATCGGCCAATGCGAGGGATATTCACATGCGCTCTTCCTAATTAGTTGAAAGGATAGGCGGGACGCGGCAACTTTGATGTCTGGTCTAGATTCTGGGATGGTTTATTGGTAATGTATTAAAGTTTGCAAGCTTGGTGGTAGACTCGGTACTGAGTCGTCTAGGTAGGTACATGAGCGCTGCCAATCTTGGGCTCAGGGTGGGGCAACAGTGAACCTATACTTCCCCCCCACCTCCCCCGGTATTTATTTTTGTTTAAATATATTAGAGCCAGGGTGGGGCAAGCGCCCCAGCTTGCCCCAGTGTGGCTACGCCCATGGTAGGTACCACCGCAGTAACAGATACCGTCGTATATAAATGTTTTGTACTTCTGAGTTTCGGGATGAGGGCATTGTAGCTAGTGAAATTACCGGGTATAAGAGACCTAACATCTGTTGTCTCTAGTGTCGGGCGCAGTGCGGAATTAATTAAAAATAATAACTGTCTATCAGTTGTTGATCTCCTACAATGCCGCTCTGTCATGGTCAGCCGTTATTTACCAACAGGTGAGCGTCTTGACCGTCCTGTAGGTACATTTCAGCATAAAGAAAAAAAATGCAAGAAAGCGTTTTTTTAAATTAACACAGTCACTGGCCAAAGTCAATAACACTGGTTTAAGTCCAAGGTCGTTTCCCATTGTTGTAATCGTGTAAAAACGAAAAAAATACGCATATAATATATGGGTGCTGCAGGTGGAAATTATAATTCATGAATGTACAGAATGTATTACCTGCTAAGATAATAAGCAACACATTGAATGCTAGTTCAGATGCTAGATATAGGCATCCCAAATTAGTAATGTATGTTTACGTATCTATACCCGGTAATTTTACTAGATTTGGAGATGTAATGCCTTTCAATGATTTCGTTTAATGAGATAGCGCTGCTTCCCGTCCTCTGCTAAATGTTTTGTCCCTAAAAGTCATTACTAGAAAATATAGTGCATGCATAGAAAATAAGTGTTGGCAATGGTTGTTTTCTTATCTATCATCGCCATACGGAAACTTTTAGTATGAGGAATCAATTTCTTACAACAGGTGGTTCATAAATGATGTAAGGTTCTTTGAATAGCGTTTACGCATTCGTTACTTGGTAATTTCCACAGTATTTTTTCGGAACTATACAATCTTCAGGTTGTCTGATAATAATTTAATACAAGTTTGTTTATATTGGTTTGGCCATAGATAAAACCTATTCGAAGAAAAAAGTGATGGTCAAATACAAATAACTTCATACTTTGATGATATGAAAATGGTAATAATAACGATAAATAGAATAAGGTGGAAATAAAATTTTCAAATAACCCTTTTCCGAGCTGTAGGTAGGTACTTCTGTATTATGTGTAAATATTATAAGATAAAACAAGCCATCAATGAATATGTATATAGATAATTTTTAAAAATACGAAGTGAAAAATGGTCGTTTGAAATAATATATTGATTACTTTTTTAGGATTAGGTACTGCTTTTTTATAAGTATTAAAATATCATTTACACAGGCAATAAGCCTTTTAAAAAAATTAAATAACTGGGTCATTTCATGCTGAATAGTCACTGATAATAGTGATAATGCATCAGTACATCCAAAAGAAGGATCACAGTTCTGCTACTAAATCCTATGTTTAGTCACGGTCTACGTATTCCGTTCCCTTCTCACTCTTCAACCTATCACAGTCCACTGCTGGACGTAGGTCTCAACCAGCGACCTATCGCAAGTCGTCGGTTCCTTTCAACCAAATTATAATTACAGTTACAGTTGTGTGCATAAGATAAAATAACGTTTTTAAATATTATAAAAGATACATCATATTTTACGACCCGATAACCTACATGGCTCGATGACTTAGTCATCATAATATAAGTCAACAGAAAAACAAAGCAGTCACTAATGATAAATTCAGAAAACCTCACGTACATATGAATGCAATTATTGTACTTATAATGAAAGATATACTTTATTTTTTATCAACAACTAGTATGTGATGGATGAATCAATACAAAAGGCTATTTATTCATAATGAAGTACCTACTTAATTTATTGAATATATTCGATAACTTAATAGTGTTTTATAAAGAAAGTAATTATTTTGTACGAGAAACTTTTATGAAAAACTTTTTTAAACTATCATGATTTTAGTGTCTCGTCAAAGCTAGATGGTCTATATTTTTAATTTTGGACAAAACTAATTCACAAGGAGATAGAAAACCATTTTATTGTATCTGCCTCAGTTGAGTTTCCAACCCTGCCACATAAATTCATATATACTTTGTAAGTATTAAACGAAGTATACAGGCAGGCTGAACAAATATCATTTATATTGTAATAAATTACAGTAGGAAAGTTCAACTTAACAACGAGACGGCAACACGAAAAAACAATAGTATTGAATTTTGACGGCATCAATTTCAATTAGATAAAAAATAGTATAGGTACATAATTTAGCATCTAGCTAAACCTTGGACTGTGAGCTTTATGTAAGATACCTACATATTATGACCAAAATAATTTATGACTTGACTCAACAGCCCATAATATATGTCGTATAATAACGAATAAGATATAAATACCAGGTCTTCACGTCAACGATTCGGAAATACTGACGTGCTCGAACTAATTTACGCAGCTGGTAGGACATTGAAAATGACAAGTGTTTTAGTTTAGGTAATTACGGAACACTTGTAAATGTCAATGATGCTGCCACTAGTTCGGACGGTACTTTTCTACTGAGAAGAATCCAGCAATAAACTCAGTAGAAACCCTTAAAAAAATGTGTTTTGTACAGAATCATATTATTTGTTTGTTACTGACTGCGGGATTGGTTCATAAGTTTAACTTTAAAGTCACTCAACGGAATATGAACTCTTGAAAATTAAAGTTATCAACATACGAGAGCTCAGTGGATCAGCACATCATCTACAAAAAAATATCAAAATAATCAAGTAAACTAAGACATTATCTTTTTTTAACACAAGATTCCTTTAAGTAAAATATATATATATATTTATTGCTTAAAAACAATGCAATGACTATTTTATATCGACAACGGCTTTTCCTTATCGTTTCATGTATGGACATTGGAAACAAAGTTATTTCATAATTTCTACAGCGTGGGGCTTATTGTTTAAGTACTGCAATAAAGTTTAATCATTATCGAATCTCTTATCGTTTTATTACAAGAACTTTGGCAACAAGATATGGAAAAAAACTTGTGTAAATAAAGTAAACTAGCGAAATAAACCTAGAAAACCGGCCATCGCAAGGATTCAATATAAGACTGCACTAAGGAAGAATAATGTCATTGCAATGATAGGACAACTGTATAACAAGCTTCCAAAATAGTTGGTCGATTTGAACGGAAAGAAGTTCAAGGATACTCTTAAAATCCTTCTCGTGGAATAGTGCTACTACAGAGTGAACGAACATCTGACTTATAAACTCGATTAGGCTGGTTATGAAAAAGTAACTGGATTTCCTTAAATAAACAACTGGTGGCTCAGTGGTGTGGACTGTCGCCTTCCTACCGGGAGGGCTGAGGTTCAAATCCCGACACGTACCAATGTATTTTCGAAAATTATATGTACGTTATCCGACGCTCTTACGGTGAAGGAAAACATCGTGAGGAAACCTTCATGCACGCCTGCGAAGAGATTCGAAGGTTGTGTGTGAAGTCGTCCAATCCGCACTGGGCCCGCGTGGACGACTAAGGCCTAATCACCCTATACGGGTAGGCTCGTGCCCCTCGGTGGGGACGTTTAATGAGCTGATGGTGATGATGATGATTAAAATTACATAAAATATCCATTTGTTGAGTTGTCATCCAATTACACTGTATGCCAGTCACAAAATCAAAATGGGAAAAGCTGTAAAACATGGAAAGCTGAAAAACGAAACAGCCTAAGATAAATATTGTAAGCAGTAGATATATGCTTTATTTATTACATATATTATTAAAAGTTGAACAAAGTTCAAAGATAACTATATAATATTGACTATCATCTGTGACACCAAGGGTTGCATTTCAAATTCCATTTCTCAGGGGCAAAGGTATGCGTGACGAGCACTTGTGACATTTGTAAATTCACTTATAAATGTATGAATTATATAGGGTCCAAAGTATAATATATTATTGTATGTTTACACAGTCACAGTGCAGTTAAGAAAATGTGACCTAATGATGTTTAGTAAGTAATGTAAGTAAAATTACCGGATATAAAAGACATCATCATCATCAGCTCATAATAGCCCTATACGGATAGGCTCGTCCCCCGTATAGGGCTACCGAGGGGTACGAGCCTACCCGTATCAGCCCCAGTGTGGGTTGGACGACTTCACGCACAACCTTTAAATCTCTTCGCAGGCGTGCGCAGGTTTCCTCATGATGTTTCCCTTCACCGTAAGAGCGTCGGATAACGTACATATAATTTCGAAAATTCGAAAACACATTGGTACGTGGCTGGCGTGGTGGATTTGAACCTAAGCCCTTCCGGTAGGAGGGCAACAGTCCACACCATTGAGCCACCGACGCTTTCGTTATTTATTCATTTAATATTCATATTCATTTAATTATTGGAATCACACAGTTATGTTTTAAGCTGAGCACCTATTTATGGACAACATTTCTTATTTCGTAAGTAGCCGGAACTGTATTAAAGATTATATTTACAACCAATTAACTATGTTAAGTGCATTGATAAATGTGTTTAAAAAATAAGCTGATAAGTTTATTTTTACTTGGACTATTGTTATAATCTACACAATCACAATCGCAGTAATTTCATGATCGGAATTGTCTCTTTTAAGCATTTACATCTTTTCTTTGAATCAAATCAAACTCCTGTTATTTTGTCACACGAAACGACTGAATAAATAGAAATGAACGTTCGCTTGTAAACCATTCTTATTTTTTAGAAATTTAAGTCATATTGATATAGCAAGCAATATGTCGCGGTAATGACAATTTGGTTAAATTTTACTTTTATTTACAGTATATGAATTCTGTTTGTTTGTCAGTGTGGTTTAATTAGTATCGTTTTCTACTATCTTAAAGTCCAGCAGTGGACTCTGGCGGTTTTTTATGTTACGAAGTTAACAAGACGGTGAGGACGTTTATCTGATGGTAAGTGATACGCCTGACCATAACAGTGCGACATTGAAGGAGACCAACAACTGATAAAGTCATTATTCTCCATCAATGCCGCACTGCGCCCGTCATTTGAAACAACAGATGTTAGGTCTCTGATACCCGGTCTGATAAAAAAATAATACATTTTAGTAAAAGTAATAACAGACTCCAATTCCAATCGAATTCCATTCAATCAAAGCGGGCTTGTGTTCAAGCTCGCTTTGATTGAATGGAATTCGAAAGCCCCATTCAATTGAAGGACTAGGGAACATCACTAATCTATTTTGTTGCTTGATTGCAGGGAATGCAATTGAAACGCAGTGATAGACATGCGGGCACAGATAAAGCATTCAAATTCAACAACTTCATCAACCTTTGGATATAATTTCAATTTATACGATTCTTCATCGTCAATAAGTCATATTAAAGGTATATCGTAAATGCAAAAGATTCCTGGTCCTTAATTCCGTCAATTTTAAAATGCGCTAGTATCATACTAATAAAACATTCGTTCTTTTTATGGTAGGGTACAATTATCCATCCTACTAATTATAATTATCATTTGTATAGGAAAGCAGGCCAATTTACAACCAATGCATCCTTTCTCCTTTGCTTCTGGAAAAGGAGAACCAAGTGCCTTCTTTCCTAATTAGTACATCACTATTGGAGTAGTTTCAAATAAAACATCTTATTAATAAAGTGCAATAAAATCTAGATTTCAAACCCGATATTTATCGAAACAGAAAAAATTGGTTGACGGTAATGTACCCAATTTACTAAAAAATATGTTTTTTAAATATGCTGCAATATTTGCTCTAGTAAAATTGGCAATTACTTTGCAGGGTAGTATAAAAAGTTATGACTAAAACCTACTTCTTGTACTACTACTACTAAAACTTTATTTAGAAAGGTATTATTTATGAACCAATTTGGCCAAATAAATTATTTAAATCCTGGATACATATCTGCTTATAAATAATTAACGTATTCAAATACGGGTCAACTACCTACATTTAACTATTCTGTACTTGAACTCGACATAGCTGTTGTTAATCGAATATTCTGGCTTTAAATAGCTTGATAATTTAAACTTCATAAAGCCTAATAAAAAGTCTTAACCAATAGTAGGGGCTAAAAAAGTACAAAAAAATCTGCAGCTAACCGAACACGGTTAGCGGGCACACGCCGCAAACCGGCCGGCATCGATTATTACAAAATAATTGGATTTATCGTGCAGAAATAAACAATAAGTACTCACCCAAAGCCTTCATGAAATCGTCGAAGTTCTCCGAGGAGATCATCTTGTATTTCTTGCCGATGAAGTCCATTTTTCTAATATGATTTTACTATTTGTTAGTGTATAAAAATATATGTGTAAACCGACTACCGGCTAAAACTAGAATGAGTTCTCGCGCTCTCGCGGTAACTTGCCGGCAAGGCGCATGCGGGAACGAACGGAATTGGTTGGTGCGTATTGAACGAACGAATGTTAATGAACTGGCCTTGATAGTGTTGGGCGTGATAATCGCGTCACGAATACGCGTGACTTGGACTTGTAATCTCGTATCTGCTTTTGTATATTTTAGAAATACTTTATTGTCAATATTTAAATTCCAATAAATATTTTTTATTTTTGCAAGCAAATAATCTCAAATATAACATTCCACTGCCGATACAGCATGGCCATTGAGAGTTTTGATAAACATTTGCAAATAAATGGTTAAAATGTATAGATAATTTTAAAACAATGTACCTGCTTTCCTTATTTATAAAGCTTCCTTTATGCGTAGTTAGATTTTGTTACAAAATGCCCTTTAAAAATCATTTTGCACTGACTTTAACTTGATTATATTTATAACAAGATACTAGCTGATACTAAAATCGGTATCATGTATGAGTATATATTGTAACTACACTATAGTCTGTCACTCTGACGTGGAATGTTCAATCGTTTCTCTACAATCACGCACTTTGTTCCTTTATGCTTTTCTTCATTCAAAGTGTCCCCTCGACAAATCGCCTGAACAGGCGGCGGGTTATATGAATAGCTTATGGAAATAATGGGGGATCGCGGCATATTATACTTATAAATTAGACGGATATTGAATATTGTATGTGAATGTTTTAATATGTCCTGAAGGCAGGCCTTGTAGAATCGCAAATGACCACAATTGATACCGTCTACAATATTTGTAACCATTAAAAACTTTCTTACGCACTTACATTTTTTAAAAGCACATTACTTTACAATAACTGGTAAAATATTAAGGCATACGCATCGTTTTCTATTTATTAACTAAATTAATAACATGTGCAGTAGGATTATTTATCTATGTTGTGGTGTATAATTTAAGAACAACGATTTAAAAACAGTTCTTTTATATAGAATATCATTGTTTGAGACGCAATAATAAATAAAATAAATAAATAAAAGAGCGTCGGTGGCTCAGTGGTGTGGACTGTCCCCTGCCTACCGGGAGGACTGAGGTTCAAATCCCGACACGTACCAATGTATTTTCGAATTTTCGAAAAATATATGTACGTTATCCGACGCTCTTACGGTGAAGGAAAACATCGTGAGGAAACCTTCATGCACGCCTGCGAAGAGATTCCAAGGTTGTGTGTGAAGTCGTCCAATCCGCACTGGGCCCGCGTGGACGACTAAGGCCTAATCACCCTATACGGGTAGGCTCGTGCCCCTCGGTGGGGAGTTTTTTTTTTTTAATAATAATAATAATAATATTTTTTATTGATTTTAACAAATGTAAAGCAGTCTTAAACATGTATTCAGTGACTCCTTTTAAGCACATTATGTGTGCCTGTATCAGGAGACACTGCTCTTCCTTACATTATTTTGATAGTGGCTTAAAATAACAGCAATAACAATCAAATTCATGAAAATACAACAGTTCTTAGAAAATACATTTCATTTTTAACCTTAAACTATTAACATAATATTGAACATTGTGTGTGTGTGAGTGTGTGTGCGTGCGTGAGTGTGTGTGCGTGTGTGAGTGTGTGCGTGCGTGCGTGCGTGAGTACATGCGTGTGTGTGTATGTGCGTATGTTTAAACGTCATTTCAAAAGGATCTCAATCTCATCATAATTTTTAGTTGCTAACCAAACTTTTAGGAGTTTCTTGCATTTATAAAATTGCGTGTTCAATATATTTATCTCCTTGTTTATTGCGTTGTACAAACCAATTGACCTTTTTATATATTGTCTATTAGCAAATTCAGTATTAACTTTAGGAGCCGGTATGTTATTGTATTTCCTTCTTTTATTTGCATGGGTCTTAGGCATTAGTAGTAGATTTTTATGTCTTTTCAACACTGTCTGTGTAATGTAAAGCTTCCTGACAGATTGAAGGTTACTGATTTTATAAAGGGTTTGAGTTGGGAATCGCATGTTTTTAAAATACATGACTTTAAGAAGGCAGCGTTGAGCACGTTCTATATCTATAAACCGAGTTTTTGCCGTTTTTACGTTTAATGAGCTGATGATGATGAATAAATAAAAAAGGACTTTTAGGGCAAAGCTTTTTAACGCTACATTTTAAAAGGTCAATAACAGCACTAAACAGTACAGTTAAAATTAAAATCAGACGAACATCAAAAATATGGAAAGATATTCAGATGAGTTTTTTTAAAATATAAGAATACTTAGAAAGTTAAAAATAAAGAAATAATTTGTTGTATATTTTATTCTGGATAATTAAAAAGAGCCTAATTCAACTTCATATTTGTAATTCGTTAACGATAAATGCTTTTCATTATTGATTACCTAAATAAATTAATATCCACTGACATTCACACAGCGCCATCAAGCCTCAAACTAAGCAATCGCCTGTGATATGGATACCTATTAAAGGTAACTTAATAATTTATAAAATGATTACAACCTTACATGCTTTTTAGGCTAAGATTCATCTGATCTCGCTGTGTTTGCCTGGTCAAGCTGTGAAGATCATATGCGGTCAACACTGTAAAGTCAATCCAAAAAAGATCATTTTGCATTCTAACTAACAATGCGACAACCTATATGGTGGAATGGTTCAGACGTCGCTACTACACCAAGGATTCCATCACCAATTCTGGTGTTGCAGATTTTTGAAAACCTACGACTGTTTTAATATACAGAAATGGAAGAAGTTTTACAGAGGCAACCACTAAACTTTGTTCCTTAATTCAATAATTTTTACCATTGTGCATTGACTTGAAAACCAAATCAGGAAAAATTTATATTCAGAAAATATTTTACAAGAATGTTCATCATAGAACAAGTAATCCATACTAATATTATAAATATGAAAGTGTGTCTGTTTGTCCGTTTTTCACGGCGAAACGGAAAGACGAATAAACGTGTTTTATTAGGAGGAAATAGTTCAAGGTATGGAGGGTGTCTATTTTTTATCTAATTATAACTCTCCACTTCCTTAACTGGGGTGGAAATTTGTATAGAGCATTCCAAAATTTTTTAAATTACTCTTGTGACGAACAAAAAACCTATTATCATTTTTCTCGGAATTCGCTCGCTAAAATTTACATGAAACTTTTCGCAGTTTTTACAAGTAAAATTTAACCTAATGCTTTAGGGAGCTAAAAATCGTTTCGAAGATCTAAGATCAATATTCAGCAGCGTAAAATATTTAAAAAATTAAATACTATATTTAAAAAATTAAATTTTATTCTGTTTTCGATAATGAGGAAAGGGAGAACATTTTACCCTGAATTGAACGCGAGCGAAGCCGTTGGCAAAAGCTAGTCTAATAAAAACACGGATTTAGTCTTTGATTAGCTGACCGCACCCACAATATCTTACAATATTTCAATTTATTTTTTTAAAAATCCGGTTTACATATTGCAAATCAATACCTAAGGGTCTTTATCTAAAATTCAGTATTAATTGCAGTTTTATCAACAATATATCTTAATATGTTGGTTTTATAGCTTAAAGTAGTAGACAGGTATATTATTATTTAGCGTTAAGCCTAAAGATATATTGCATAAAGATCCGGGTCTTTACGCAACAAATAATAAATAAGTATTTACTGACATACAAACTATGCATTTCGCTTGTAATATGGGTACTAAACAACGGATAGACAAACGTATATATTTTTTATTATTAAATACATACATATTATATATAGAAAACACCCAGACCAATACAAACAGACGTCGTTCATACATACAATTTTTTTTACTGCCCGGGGATCGAACCCTTGGTATAAGAGCCGAAGTCTCAACCATTTCACCAAATGGGTCATCAATTAGATCGTGGATTTGATCCCTTTTTTCCATGGTTCTGGTGGAAATTGACAAAGCCCAGCCTCAAATTCGCTAATTTTAAAATACGCTATTAAGTTTGTGATTGTGTCTCAATTTTGCTCGAATGGTATGGTTATGGTAAATTTTAATTCGTTACACCATTTGTCAATTTATTCTGCTGTACAATTGCCTTTTTAAACCATTATCATTAAAGTCAAGCGTCGGTGGCTCATTGGGTGGTCTGTTGCCTTCCGATCTGGAGGACGCAGGTTCAATGTGTTTTCGAAATTATATGTATGTTTATCCGACGGTTTTACGTGAAGG
This sequence comes from Leucinodes orbonalis, assembly GCA_019425675.1. Taxonomy (NCBI): domain Eukaryota; kingdom Metazoa; phylum Arthropoda; class Insecta; order Lepidoptera; family Crambidae; genus Leucinodes; species Leucinodes orbonalis. The sequence goes on along the minus strand of PQWD01008914.1, from coordinate 37,709 downwards.
AAAACATCGCAATTAAACCTGCACACGCCTGCGATGAGGGCGCCGGTGAACGACTAAGGCCTATACAACCTTACCGGGTAGGCTCGTGACCCTCGGTGGGGACATAATTATTATGAGCTGATGACGATGATAATTAAAGTTTGACCGGTATACATACTATGATTTTAAATGATCCTAATATCAACAGAATAGTATTGATGAGCTGGTGGAAAGTGATACAGCCACCCAGAATGTATGAAAGACAAGAAAGCTTAGATAAGCACTCGACTTATTACGGTTTGATGATAATAAATAAATATCCACTGACATTCATACAGTGCCATCTAGCCCCAAGTTAAGCGTGAAATCTATATTATGGGTACTAAACAACGGATAAACATACTTATATACATTTTTTTGTAAATACATACATATTATGCTTAGAAAACAGCTAGACCATTACAAACAGACATGGTCGTGCCCACAAATGTTTGTACTGCCCAGGGATCGAACCCTGAACCCTTGGTGTAGCAGCTGACGTCTCGACCATTACACCACAGGGGTCGTAAAATATTTGTTGCTACACGTGCATAATACGAATTACTTAAAATAATCTCTGACATGCCAAATAAATGGTTGAATTATTTTTAAACACTAAACCGATAATTAATTACATTATGTTGCTTTCCCTTGATTTTAGGTTTCCAAGATCACGATAATCAGATAAATACACCTTCGATAGCGATGCAAACTTGATGCCAAGAGTTATCAAAATATTCATTTTGACGTTGCAGGTAGGGCGTGGCGTTCCGTGATCAATATATAGACGCTCGTAAACCTTAAAAAAAGACAATGGATAATATCCAACAAAAACATTACACGTAAAATGTTTCTAAGACGACCACACCAAGGTTTGCCTTAAAGCTTCTGAATCTACACGGCCTAACTCTACCGACTCTTATTTCAACAGATTCTACGTATCAGTTGATATGTACGGTTTCGCCGTTTCGCTAACGTCGCGGAGGTGATGCGAATATTTAGTTTATTATCTGAAATAAGTAACAAAACAACCAAGCTATATATTGAGGAGGATCGGTAGAGTTAGTCGTGTAGATTAAAAAACTTGGCCCTTCATGAGATCTGATATCTTTTTCGTCGGGAAAAACTTATGTGGTCGTCTTGGACACATTTTACATGAATTTTTTTTGATGGGATTTCAGTTGTTTTTATGAGTTGCTAGGCAGTCTTTTAACCACTTTTAACCGACTTCAAAAAAGGTTACTCAATTCAGTGTCTACCATACTTGTTAGTATTTCTCTTTTTTAGTTCACACCTTCTACTTTTTTCTTCTTCTTGGTTGGCTTGCTAAACAGTATTTCATTTAAAAAAAGCTGTGCATATGTTTTCACTTTCCTCAATTATATTTAAATACTGTGTTTTTTCAATATAAAATAAATACCTGCCTCGCCCTCCAGCCCGAAGCACATACCAAATGAATTAACCAGTCTAAATTTAGTTATAAACCTAGTCATGAATTAAGTTAAGTTTTATCAAATCAGGGTGTGTACTGAGAATTGAAATGAAAAAATTAAAAACCATTAGTTATTTTTTATCAAATGCACCCCGATTATATAGAGAATTATTTCCCAGCTACATACATTGTCGCTGTAGCCGGTAATCAAATGTACAGAAAACCTTCAGTTTTCAGTCGGAACATTTTACCCTCTGTCTATTGTAGGGTGGCCAAGCAACTGTTCGAGTTGCTGGTATGAAATCGAAACGGAACCGAAATTAAGTTGGCTTGAGTGGCAGTTCATATTTCTGCTTTATTCATCAGTTGGATGTAGTTTTACTTCAGTCTTTTGTAATTGTATAGCTTTTAAGGACATCTCATCTTCTCTATCTCAGTACATTGCTGGAAATAGGTAATAAAATGTTTGAGAATTTTGCTTTAGGGTTTATCCCCCGCTATCCTCATCTAATAAAGGCGTCTCCGGAAGAACAGCGTAAGTCCGATGAACGCCCATTGCGGTAGTTGCTTGACTTGTGCGATCGTCAACAGAATGCACTAGCCACATGCGCTCGAGCCCACATCGAGGGCTTACTTGCCCTTTGATTGATGATTAGAGATTACGAGTAGGGTATGCAAAGTGAGTAACAAATTGAGTGCTGTTGATGACAACAGATCGTCTGTAGAGTGGTCGAATAAGTGGAATCATTTAATATGTCGATTTTCCGGGTTGTCTGGACTAAGGGTATGCGATGCTTATTTGCATATATGGAGTGCACGCTACTGTAGAATCTCAAATGCAAAAAAAATATTATGAGCATTTTATCCGCTATGAATAGTCGCCCGATATCGATCGCATGACAAATATTTTATCACTTATCTGATTGTACCATGTAAAATATACATGTGCAACCATATTAGGTATTATGTTTATATTCTTCTATATGCATATAGTTCACAAATATATATTTTTAAGTAATTTATACAATTTTAAGAAAATGATATTTTTTAAGTATATTATATACTTAGATATTTTAACCATCAGGTAACCGTTTAGAGTCACCCTGTCAAAAATAGACAGATAGACACAATTTTTGTAAATTATATTTTCATGATGTCAACTACTTATTTGTCTTTGTTATAAATTTCTGTGCAGATATAAGCCCGCTGTATTTAATATGTATGTACCTATAGATAGAAAATACACCAATACAAACAGACATACATTTTTATGCTTACAAATGGTTATAAATTTCTCAAGCATGCCACCAACTTATTTCATATTTTTTATAATCTTTATTTTTTTAGGTGACTCTGAGGCTGACATGTCATTTCATGTCAGCCCCATCGAATCTTAATATATTTATACTATCATAAATATCCTTGATTTATCAAGAATATAGCTACCCTACTACGATCTCCCGAACCCGGTTCACGCTGGGGCTACACGATGTATATTTTGTCTGCACATTATATTTAAGTTTTAGTTAAGCTCGGTTTTCGACATGCCGATTTTTGTCGACCACCCGTTGTTACATAGGGCTGGATTGGACATATCCGATAATGTTTTCTTCACAACCTTTGAATCTCTTCGTTATCCTCACTGTTTTCCTTCACCGTAAGAGCGTCGGGTAAACGTACATATGATTTCGACCACACCAATAAGCCACCGACGTTCTGACTATTGATATTAAGTAAAAAACTTAATTTATATCATTAGGGAAGGCCTATTCCTGCAGTGGGACGTTATAGACTGATGATGATTACTTTATTGGACAACATTGAACTAAGGTCCCAAATATTGCATAAACTTAGAGATGCAGGGTAATACTTATAAAACGAAATAAAATGAATTGTTTTGTGTCTTATACTGATCCAGCTGGTTAAACCTATAACCGCCGCTGTCGGGTATATCCAACAGAATCATTTGATTTGTGTCTGGAATCCTGGCAGTTAAAGGGTTAATAGAAACTAACATAGATAGATTTCCATTTAAGAACTTAATCTATCATATGTGGCAGTTTTGCTTTGGGTTTGACTAAGCGCGAAAAGCAACTTAAGTAAGATACTGATGATAGTATGAACATATTTGCGCTCTTCTAAGTAGGACAGTTTTATCTCAATAACTTAACTTTGCGCACCTATTTTAACGCTGTCTAAAAGAAGATTTATTATTGCCTACTGAAGATAGAGTTAATCGGCAATTTCTCAAAGGAAATGTACCTTATTTCATCTGTGCAAATAAATGGGAAATCGTTCCGTCGGCGACCCACTGTAACTCGTTCGAACCGCGCATGCGTCAACGTCACACACTCCAGCATCCTTCCAGTCTGCTACCGACCTCCAAGGGGCAAGTGCGCGAAAAAAAAACTAAAAAAAACTGTGCAGTGTACCAACATCAAAATTCCGTGGCACAATTCGCAAACACAGGTAAGAAAAACAATACGTTTTCTATTTTTTCATAGATTTAGAAATGGGAAATGTGTTAATCAAGTAGGTACTTTTGATGGGTGACTGAAATGACCGAGCGATTAGAGATTTGCGTTGAATGACAGGGTTTAACGGTACGGATAAATTGAACATAAATAACAAATGAAACCCTGGCTTGGTAAATGTACAAGCTGCGACAATTTTGATTTACCGAAAGATAATGGGTCCAGTTCTGAAGTATTATTAACGCAATAAAAGAGAATATATAAAAGAGCGTAGTAAAAAAGATCAATGTCTCTAAGGCAACGTGGCTGTTTTTCTGCCAACGTCCATACGACGTTGAAAACACCGTTTCTCATACAATCATCGAAGTTAAGTAGCTGCATTTCTACGCTGATTAGCTAAACTAATGTGCTGATCAAAAACAATCCTTTCATCATTATCAGCTCAAAAAACGTCCCCACGGAGGGGCACGATCCTACCCGTATAGGGTGATTAGGCCTTAGTTGTCCACGCGGGCCCAGTGCGGGTTGGACGACTTCACGCACAACCTTTGAATCTCTTCGCAGGCGTGCGCAGGTTTCCTCACAATGTTTTTCCTTCACCGTAAGAGCATCGGATAACGTACATATATTTTCGGAAATTCGAAAACACATTGGTATGTGGCGGGATTTCTCAGCCTTCCCGGTAGGAGGGCAACAGTCCACACCATTGAGCCACCGACGCTCTTTCCCCCTTTCATAACAGTAAGCAATCCGCCTAACTTCAAGCATGAGTCTAAAATTTTACGAACTGCTAAAGATGATAAACAAAATAGATAAGAACCTAAGGATTCCAGTATTTTATAGCTCACCTGGATGATTGGATTCTCCGAATAGCAAATAGCTCTAGCGACTTGCCACTGGACTTGCGCGGCGGACCACGGTTCAAAACCTCTATACTTTCAACATTGTAGTACTTGAAAAAAATCGAAGTGTAAACATTTTAACACGTGAATAAAGGTCTAATACCTTAAATAATATGTTGAAAATTTTTATTTGTAGTATTAGTATTGATGACAATAGTGACGAATACATTTCAATATGAATAAGATTTTACCACCGCTGGACATAGGTCTTTTCAATTATGCGCCTGATCCAGGGTCTTATTTCCAATAAATTACTTGATATTACAGCATTATGATACTATAATTGAACTATGAAAATGGTATTCCGGTACACATTTCATGTTAATGGTTTAAAATGGTAATTGTATAGTAGAATGAATTGTCCAATGATGTTACCAATTAAAATCTACCATAAAACAGGACGAATGAGTGCAAAATTGTACTATTGATATTAATATTAAAGTTTTATTTTTAATTTAACCATGGTAACCTTGTATCAGATAAGGAGCGTCACAGATTCTGGAGATTTATTATTATTGTATTAGTAATATTAATATGTAGTTATTTATTTAAGTATTTTTAGCAGCAAGATCGTCCGTGCGCCTACTCAACTGGGCTCACTGAAAATCGGCGCCAGGGTTCATTACTGGTGTCCCTGGCTTACGCTGAGTGAGTCCGTTTGATTCAGGCATCGTAGCACATGTTGTTTCTGTGCTCTTTGTTTAATTTTTTTATGTTTGTTTATTGTGATACGTTTACATGTGATTGTGGTGCGGTGCATTGGACTAATAAAATTTATTTAATGTTTATTATTTTAAAACATTTAATTTTTATTTTCTTTCTTTTTTATTGAGACATAATGACGAATCTTTTAGCCCCAATTATTTTAATGAGCTTATTTTAAAATGTAATATAAGATCATTAAAATAATTGGAGCCCAGGTCCGCTGCTTTCCTCAACCAACCTTGGCTAGAGACCTTTCGCAAGTCGACAGTTCATCGGGCCAGAGGGCGTCCTCCTACCTACGCTACACTTGTCAAACCATGCTCCTCACTCCAGAACTCATCTGCTAGAACGGAGGACATAGATTCTTTGACCTATGAGACCCAATGCCATTTCAACTAGATGATTTGATTTGGATATAATTCGAAAATAAATTTTAGCGAAAAAAGTATACTCCTCGGAAAGAGGTTAAAAGGAACTCTGGCCTCTTTTGTATACAATACGTGTGCCTTTTTTACGAATTTGTACCAAAAGGCGAAGTCCTATTTCGGTGGTAAATAATGGGTCCTTGTAGGGTATTCTCGGTGTTCACTCGCACTTTTGTAAATTAATCATTCCGTGGAATGGAATTTTGCATTTTTGCATTATCGACAATTCATTTTCCATCACATTGTAACTGATTGCTTATTTGCTGCCAGGTTTCAATGGAATTGATTTTTGTGTTTAGGTTCTGAACTGAAAGGAATAATCTTTGTAGTGAAAGGAATAAGGTTATTAAAAGAGAGTTAACAATTGATAAAATAACATTTTATGTCAGATACAAAATAAAAAGAAAATATTTTTAGATTCTAATTAATAGAAAATATTAACTGAAAAACATGACCTTAAGTTTTTTCGCACTCTGCTCAAAAAGGTCAATATTTAGTTCAGAAACAAGCGCTACGAAATCGTAGCACGTAGCCTATAGACGTCACGTTGCCTAGTTCAGCTACTTGGTTAGTTCATTTGGATTATTCAAATATTTCGTTATAAATGTGGACTCAAATTTGCCAAGTCATCGAACCGTCACGCTCTCGTTGAGACAAAGTTATAAATTTTTGAAATAGTTTGTTATACACCATATGACCGTAGTATTATGATTCAGATCACGTAATTTAATATGGCGTAGGTAGTTTATGACATTTCACATAATCCCAATCACGTATTAGCTTCAAGCTATTGACAAACAACTTACCTATATAAAAGTAGGATTAATGGTATTAAAATAAAATTGCTTACCTTCATATTTACAACCGGAAATATAAAGGCTTTAAACATTATTTATAATGCGTCATAAAGTCATAATACTCATAATTAAGGAAATGGTATTAATTCAAAACGTTTTGATTATTAATTTATTTTAGTTAAAATATTAAATATTTGAAATTAAAATTAATAATTTTGGAGTATAACCATGACATTGAACACAACAGAGTCTCTTAATATTAGGGACTATTAATTATTTAGATTGTGTCTGATAATAACGTGTAAGTGTGGTATTTTAATTGGGCATAGTACTAAATTTTAGATATTTTTTTATTACCTACATTAATATAGGAAAATGAAAATACCTAAGCTAAGCTTTCCGAGAGATTAAAACTGATGACCACCGGATCAAGTAAAAATCTAAATAGATTATATTTAGATTTTTACTTGATCCACTAGACAACAGTCGGAATCCATCTGAAACTTATTTACTAATTAGACACGGCGCAGCCATAAACAACAGAGTAATTGATGGACCATTCGGCCGTCGGTTGTTTGTTTTTTTTCCCACGGGAACATTGCACAGTTTATTTCAATCATTCTCCCGCAAGAAATCTAGTAAGCATTACTTTTTCGAGTTAAAAAAATAATAGCCTAATTTTATTAAGTTGGGAATTTAAAATTTTTATTGACGACGTATCTACGACCACTTTTCGCGCCATCTTATCCCAATTTCAGCAGAGCTTGAACTACAGTTACCAAACAAAGGTTATACATACTTTCATACTTTTTTCTTAAAGAAAAGTGTTTTTTCAGTTGTTTACTCGTAATGCAAGTTTCACGCTTAACTTGGGGCTAGATGGCGTTGTGTGAATGTCAGTGGATATTTATTTATTATTATTTATACACAAAATTATATTATAGAAACACACAGATCTATACAATCAGACATTTTCTTGCACATAAATGTTGTACTTCCCGATTATCGAATTTTGTTGTCGAGACATTTCAGTCGCATACTCCATTGTGGCTCAATTTTCTTCATGGTAAACCTAAACGTACTCGTATTCATTAATATCTAGCTATTGGTTTTGATACGAATAACATAATTATAATTTAGCCACGTTACTCTGAGGGCCCATTATTGTGTTCTCCAAACAAAACGGTTTTTCTTTTGTCATTAAAATTTTCACTTAAAAACGTGGTATGCGACTCCAATCGCCCACGGCCACTCCGCAAAATTGTTTACAAATCAATCGGACACTATATTTAAAGACATGGATGCTCTCAGAAACAGTGTTTACCTGTGTACGAAAATCTACATTTGAAGTTGTTTAAAATACAGTAACGTAGTGTGTTGAATGGGCAAGTCTCAGTATGCCGGATTTTATTTTGCCCAGCACACGTGTGCAGCATCTTGGTTTAAAACTGAAACGAGTTCCGTTTTCAAAATATCGTTCGTAGAAAATATTATGAAACGATTTATTGTGTGAGTGTAGATATTAGTTGTGCCATTTATGAATATTGTATTGTTTTGTTTCTATGACGTTCTATTTTCAAAATGGGCGTCATACAAACCTAGGTATTATAAAAGCATGTGAAGTGTGATCCAAATAGTGTAACGATTAACTCGGAGATTCTGATAGTGATTCTTAGTTATTAAGCTTTTGTTTAAGAAGTTTTTGATATAAGGGAGGTGTTTTTAGATTCTGGTTATAGAAGATGTGTTTAAATTTATTATTAGAATAATATCAATTTCTGGTTTTTATTATTGGGAGCTCTTATATGAATAGATACATTTATGTTTTCATGGGATTAAAAGTTAAATCTAGCGGCTAGTGCTTTAGGTCGATACTCATGCAAGTTGTAATATCTTTAGAATTAAACACTTTAAATAATTATAAAGGATTTAATTATGTTTAGCAAGTGTACAGAAAAACTGGGTTCACAAGAAGGAAGAAGACACAGATAAAAATTACATCTATAGTTTTGGATGCGTTCTCACACTCTCCCGGCTCAAAAGAAATATTAAATACATGTACAATAAATTAACCATTGAAAGTAAATTATACATTTAGGTATCTTTTGTTGTACAACATTATACTGGGTATGCATTGTATTATTGCTATTACAAAACAACAACATTGTTTATAATGTTAAGTATGTAACTTAATATTAATTTATACTATATTACTCATTAGAGATTAAATCACACACATTTTCACTACAGGGACGCATTTGATTTACATGTCGCTTGCAATGGAACCATTAAATCTATATCATAGTACCCTGGTACAGATTCTTTGACAACTATCCTAGTATCCAAGGTTTAAATCCCTTTCGGTAATCCTTTATTCTTATCACCTGTACAAAACGATACATTCTATCACTCGTAGCATAAACACTCTGCTTTACTTGTTCTTGATGTAATTTATCTATGAGCGGAGGTGGACGTAAAAGAGAAAATCTACTCCTAATTCTCTCCCCAACATAAGCCGAGCAGGAGTCACCCACTAGACTTTTGCGGGGTACTGCGATAGTCAGACAAGAATAAGTTTATGGCAGATCATATCGCTACCCGTTTCCATAATTTTGGTGATATGACTTTTAAAAGTTTCCACAAAACGCTCTGCAGCACCGTTAGTCGCTGGATGATAAGGTGGTGTAAATGTATGTTTGATATTGGCACCTTTACAATACTCCTGAAATTCTATGCTTGTGAAACTTGTTCCATTATCTGTTACTAAATGTACTGGATAGCCATATCTAGCAATAAATCTTTTAAAATGTTATTGTGGTTATTGATGTTATGTTATTCATGATATAAAGCCTCAACCACTTAGAATAGCTGTCAACGATAACTAATACCATTTTTTATTAAATGGTCCTAAGAAATCTGCATGTATTCTATGCCACGCTGATGGTGCAACTGGCCAAGGTTTAATTATGGGTACACAGGCGTTCCCCACTGACTGTGCTCCACTGGTTCAATACGCCCATTCTTTAACAATCTAGTGATTTCATTTTTTACCTTGTCTCGCAATGCAAATGGAATCGACGAGCAGGTAAACATTTTGGTTGCGCCTCTGGTTTTAATTTTAATGCTATTTCCTCTCCTTTGAAATTTCCCCATCCAGGTGAGAATACTTCTGCGAACTGGGTCTTCACATATTGTTTGCCTCTGAAATATTTGTGAAAATATTATAACTGTTCTGTATGTATATTTTTTTTTTTTTTTTTTTTTAATTAATAAAGGATTTAATTATGTTTAGCAAGTGTACAGAAAAACTGGGGTTCACAAGAAGGAAGAGACCACAGATAAAATTACATCTATAGTTTTGGATGCGTTCTCACACAAGTGAAGGAACTTTCCCAAATGTATGATGGCTGACTCAAAAAAAAAATGCTCTCTGTGCTTCGGAAAAGGCACGATAAGCATTTGCCCCAAGTATCGTTGAATCATTATCAGCTCATTATACGTCCCCACCGATGGACACGAGCCTTCTCACAATGTTTTCCATCCCGTAGGAGCGTCGGATAAACATACATCTCTTCTCTCTTTCTTCAACCTATCGCAGTCCACTGCTGGACATAGGTCTCCCCCATTTTGTGCCAGATATCCCGGTCCTCCTGCTTTTCTCATCCAGCTTCCACCAGCGACCTTTCGCAAGTCGTCGGAAAATACACTGATACGTGGCAGGATTGAACCTGCACCCACCACATCGGAAGGCAACAGTCCACACCAATGAGCCACCGACGCTCTCAAAATAACTTGCATATGATACTTTTTATAAACATGAAATTCTGCATGCTTTAAGGAATGTTCAATACACTATATTTAACACCCAAACACCTCTATTCACCACTCTTGAAGTAATTAGTCATGGGCGTAACTCTTTTGAGACTGTTCGTAGCATTTATTGAGAATCCGCGAAAATAATGTCACTGCGTTTCGTTATGCATATGATTTAAGGCAAGGATTTAAATAAGCGGTTTCTTTTTTTTCATTAGAAGTTGACAGCATGCGTCATTATAATTTATTAATATTTCACGTTTGGAAACAGCATTGTAAAATAGCGTAGGACGGACGTTCGGTTATTGTTTTTATAGGCATACGAGCATAAAAATCAGCTGATGGTTTATGATGCAGTCGGTCATGGATGTTTGTAGCCTTAAAGGGGGGAGGGAGAGGAAATCTAGGAGAGCGTGTTGTGTCGAATATTGTTACTGTTTTAAATGTTGTTGTTGTATTAAGTGTTGTTGTTGTATTAATAGTTGTTGTTGTATTAAATTTGTTGTTGTTTTTTGTGGTAGAACAGCTGCGGGCGGGATTGCGCCCGTGCCGACGACACGACTAAACGCGTCAACATATTCTCCGCAGTGAACAACTTCTTCGCTGATTCGCCGCTGGTGAATCAGCTCAAAGGTATTATGGTGAGTATTTTACATTTTAACTTAACTGAATGGGAGAGTAAGTTTGATTAATTACATCGGCCGTTATGACTGATTAAGATGAACGGCTAAGGAAAAAGCTGAAAAAGTAAACTTCAATTCTCTGTGTCTTCTTATCATTATTGTTAAATTTTAAGTTACTTTTTTCATTATTCTTTTACATAAATTGATGAATACTGTAACCTGACACACTACTTCCTGTCTAAATTGAGTTCATTACGTATGTAGGTATCCATTAGAGCAAAGGGCATAGGGCAGTGTTAACGGAATAATTAAAGCCAACACTTTTACTTTCCTCCAATACTTTTGTTTCTGTCATGAGTGGGCATAGTCAGTTACTGTCAGGTTAGCTAAATTTGGCTACCCCATTTCCTTTACCATCATTACAGCCTGATATCCTGATCAACTGTTGAACAAAGGTACTTTTGACGATCCATGTGGTGTAATGGTCGAGACGGCTGCTACACTAAGAGTTCCGGGTTGGATCCCCGGGCAGTACAAACATTTGTGTGCATGAACATATCTGTTTGTAATGGTCTGGGTGTTTTCTATGTATTATATGTATGTATTTACAAAAAAAAATATATAAGTATGTTTATCCGTTGTTTAGTACCCATAATAGAGGCTTGCCGCTTAATTTGGGGTTAGATGGCGCTGTGTGAATGTCAGTGGATATTTATTTATCTAATGATTTCTACGCGCACCGATCCCTAGCAGTAGACATTAATATGCTGCCCGCCACCTTTCTTATGACATAAGTGAACGGGACCCTTTTTATGTCAGTATGCTCATACGTCTAACCATGTCAGATGCAGTATTGATGGAAATTAATGACAGAAGGACCTAGTCATTATTTTCCGTCAACACTGCTCTCGCCCTTCACCCGAGATGACAGCTGTTAAGTCTCTTACACCCGGTATTTTTATTAGTTACAGTGGACTCATCCCGAAACACAAAAGTGCAAAAGACTCCTTTTGTACGGGAAGATATTTTGCACTGCGTTGGTACTACCTACCTACTTACCTTAGGTCATCTGTCCTTCTGGATGGGGGTCGGCCTACGCTTATTTTGCTGTTACTTGGACACCGCTCGCGACCCCTTCCGCTCCATCAGCTATTGGTATATGTGCCTTATCCACTGTCACTTCACCTTAATGTCCTAAAATAACATCGATACTTTTTACTAAAGTGAGTATTATATTTGGGTATAAATTAAACGAACATTATTGCGCTAAATTTAGTCAAAGATTCCTCAAACATGCCTCAAACATTATTATTATACTTGTCGTTTCAAACTTAATCCGGGAAAGTTTAGACGTACCTGGCATTTCTACACCCACCTACGCTTCAAAAACTTAGGTCGGTAGCAGCATTACATTACGTTTTCACTAGGAATATTTCATGTTCCAAGATTTCATCAAGATTATTGTATACTAGCAAACAAATTTAACGAGATGACCCAGGCTCCTCTGATGAGGTTCACCTTCACGTAATGTATCCTGCCGAATAGCAAATCGGACCCTGGTGACTCGCCAATACGCAATTCATCAGCGTGGATTTACATCGTCCCCAAACATATCATCATCATCATCAGCACATTATACGTCCCTACCGAGGGGCACGAGCCTACCCGTGTAGGGTAATTAGGCCTTAGTCGTCTACGCGGGCCCAGTGCGGATTGGACGACTTCACACACAACCTTTGAATCTCTTTGCAGGCGTGCATGAAGGTTTCGTCACGATGTTTTCCTTCACCGTAAGAGCGTCGGATAACGTACATTTACAAGTAATTTCGAAAATTCGAAAACACTTTGAGACGTGGTGGGATTTGAAACTGAGCTCTCCCGGTAGGATGGCAACAGTTCACTAAATTTTACTAGGTGCTAGACTCGATACCGAGTCGTCTAGGTAGGTACCACCGCAGTGCCAGATATCATCCCGAGAAAATGGACTTTTTTGTTACGGTATGAGGGCACTATAGCTAGTAAAATTACTGGGTACAAGATACCTAACATCTGTCGCCTCGGGTATCGGGCGCAGTGCGGCATTGATGGAGGATAATAACTGTCTATCAGTTGTTGGTCTCCTTCAATGCCACTCTGTCATGTGGTTCGAGTCCTCTGTCGTGTAAATTTTTAAGGCTAAGAGCCATCTGCGCTCGCCAATTGCCCGGCTGCTCGCCAATTTTTATTTCAAAGTAACAAGTTATGTGTATGTGTGTGTTTCTTAAGTATACAAATATTGCGCAGACTCGACAAACAAGCAGCAGTGGTGGCGAGCCGGGACCTCCCGACGAAGGGACCAGAACCGACGCCAGGGAACCGCCGTCCCTGGCCATCAGTCGTTCAGAGAGGTGAGTACTGATTTGTGACCTTTTGACCACCGGAATTCTAGACATAAAACAGAAAATCAATTGTGTCTGTTGGATATTTACATCGCCGTTGATTTGAATGGTTAAACCTTGACGGCATCTTTCTGTCTCTGTTCTTTTAACCTAATTCTGGATCAACATTTTGCGCCATACATACCGGTTCTCCGCTTAATCGGCTGTGGATAAAAATACAACCTCCAAAATCGACGTTTCGTAAGTTACGACTTAAATTAAAGGAACTACGGGTCCGTTAGTGCGAGCGAATGTCTCTTACGAGCATGTAAGAAATAACACTTGTATGCTCTAACAGTCCTCGAACCTGCAACGTCACTAACCTATGCAACCATAGACAATTTAATTTGCTGGCTGTAGTTCTATTACGAATAACATCATTTCTGTTTTTATCGCTAGGACAAAATATGAGTCATCAGCTTACTCGTTCGAGTTTAAACTTGTGAATCGATTACTCTATCAGTAAGACGCCGTGCGGTAACTAAAAGTTAGCAGAGAACGGCTACCGACGCTCTCTCATTATTCCTAACCTTATTTTGATTTAATCAAAATTACTAAATACTATTATTAAATTACTAAATACTATTATTAAATACTTGATAAAATCAAATTTAATTAATCAAAGTCAAAAGTCGAAAATAATTTACGACTAAGAAATGCATATGAACGTCAAATGAACGTTATCACTGGCACTGAGTACAACTAAAGCTGAGAAGAATCTTGCAAGAACTTGATGAGTGTTATTTTTTATATTTTAGTTTAATTATTCGATGACTGGCCATTAGCGGTACACTATTGTTAACAGAATTAATTAGCCACAACGCTTCGAGCCACAAAATGTATAAATATCAATGTTGCTAGATTTTTTACGGCAATATATCAAAGCGATATTTCATTGACGCGCGCCCTTCAATTTCATGCCGCAAGGAATTTCAATAGAAACACAGGGAGGGACGTATTAAGATCGATGTTAGAGGGGTATATGTATCTGTAATAGGGAAATATTAAAGATGAAAAGAAAAACCATGTTCATATAGAAAAGCGCAGACAAAGCATTTCAAGCGCGGAGCGTCGGTGGCTCAGTGGTGTGGACTGTCGCCTTCCTACCGGGAGGGCTGAGGTTCAAATCCCGACACGTACCAATGTATTTTTCGAATTTTCGAAATTATGTACGTTATCCGACGCTCTTACGGTGAAGGAAAACATCGTGAGAAACCTTCATGCACGCCTGCGGAAGAGATTGGAAGTTGTGTTGTGTGGAATCGTCCAATCCGCACTAGCGGGCCCGCGTGGACGACTAAGGCCTAATCACCCTATACGGGTAGGCTCGTGCCCCTCGGTGGGGACGTTTAATGAGCTGATGATGATGTATACTTTTTCTGACAATTTGTGAGATGCCATATGATGCAATGGATTTCGATTGTGTAGTCACTAACAAATGATATTTGTACTCATAGTGAATGATTGCAGTATGAATATAATAACTTCCTAAAAAATATACTGGTGATAACGTTTTCATTTTATTCCAATTAATACTTCATAACTTTTGAGTTCGGTGAACGTTGTTATAAGAAGAAAATGAATATTTTCAATGCGATAGGAAATACATAGTAGATGTTATTTTAAAAACATGCGACTCGGTATTTTATTAAGAAAGCCCGGTACCAGGCCATAGGTTTAGTAATACTTTGGCATTTTTGTACAATAAGTGACAAAGTAATATAAAATGAAAATATATAGTAATAGATCAAAGTAATATAATAGATAGATGGCGGCCATTCTCGTGGTATATGAAAACCGCAGATTTCAGAATATTATTCTTATATCTGTGAAGAAAACGCTGCGTAAATAAGAAACATTGTATTCAATTCTGAATATGGCTCTGTACGAGGTGAACTATCGTCGCGCGTCGGGAGCGGGCTGGGTCCAATCGATGCGACGCGACGGGCATTCAGAACATTCACTATGTACTGTGAATGTATATAGTAGCAGGTTAATTAATTTAGCTTTCATGTGGTGCAATAGTTGAAAAGTCGGCTACACTAAGGGTTCTATTAGATATATTAATAAATAAAATAATATATATATATATTATTTTATTAATTGTAATTCATGTGCTGTCCACAGGACAGGCATTGTCTAGTGTGAGGGTCAGGAAATGTATTAATAATGATGCCTGTGTATTTTTTTTTGAGAATAAATATTTACTTTGTTCAGCTTAAGAACACCAAATGGGTTTTCAAATACAATGTATTTATTTAAATAACACAAAAAGCATGAGTGTAGGGCACTAAGGTCAGCTTCGGACAGCAATAGACTGTTAAATTAAGATATGATAAAATTAGGTCATGCCAATTTTTCCGTTACAATTACGGATATTATTTTGCACTTCGTCTGAGTCACGCCTTATTATTTAACTGATAAGCCGGGATTAAGGTACTTACAAGAAAACATGCATCGTTCATACGGACACGGATATTGGCTGATGTGTTTATCGATTGTAAACTCTGATAAACTGCGAATATCGTATGATAGATTTTTATAAATAAATGCACATAAAATTGCACACTCTTTCTGATAAATGGGCCATGCAATCATTAAAATACAATATGAATAGCCTCCCCAAATGAGGCCTAAGTATGTATATAAATAAGCTGCCAATCTTTAGGGTGCAGGTTCAAATCCCGCCACGTACCAATGTGTTTTTGAATTCATATGTATCTGACGTTCTAACGGTGAAGGAAAACATCGTACGGAAACCTGCGCACGCCTGCGTAGAGATTCAAAGGTTGTGCGTGAAGTCGGCCAAATTGCACTGGGCCCGCGTGGATGACTAACGCACACCCTTTACGGGTAGGCTCGTACCCCTCGGTAGGGACGTTTAATGGACTGATTATGATGATAATGATGATACGCTGTCACCGCAAAATAGGCTTATTGCCAATCTAAATAAAATTAACTGCTGCGCAGTGCTTCGTGTAGTAAGTTTTTAAAAGTACTTAGTCATGTGTCCATAATATTAATTCTATTAAAATGAATAAGGTAGAGGCTAAATTAAATTAAATCTTACCATCAGGCGACACTGAGGCCAAACGTAAACCCATGCTAGAGAATAAAAAATAAAGAATATTGTAAGAGTTCTTTTTAATCCAGTCACCATCCTTCTTCTTATCCCTGAGCAAGCAGAGATCTAGATTTTACGCTCAGACCAATAGACGACGAAGGCCGTCTCTGACGTCATATATTTTCAATGAATTATTTCGAAGGCCCTTAATTAGTCAATGGGTATTTTAATACCTATTTAGGCCCCTAAATATGCAAAAATATTTGCTAAGAGAATAATTCAAGGAGATACTAAAACGAAAGTGTTACCAACTGGTACAATTCATTTAAGTTCCAGTTTTATTATGTTATACCTAAAAGGACGATTAGTTTGCTCACCAGACGGTAAAAATATACTCCTTACTATGACAGTAGCAATATTGAAGGAAAGCCCTTATTGTAGATAGTTACTATTTTCTTGGCAACACTGCCCTGTGCCATGTACCCAAGATAACAGATGTCAGGTATCTTATACTCAGTAATTACCGTACCTTCTTACCGAAACACATAAGAGTATGAGACTCATGTTTTACGGTGCGATATCTGGCACTGCGAAGGAGTCGATACTAGACGACTCAGTATCGATCCTGTTTCGCGTAGCCGGCGTGTGCCGGGCTGATTCTATCCCCAAACATATACCTAGGTTACGTAGCCTTCCCCCGCGAAGCCCTAAGCCGAGGTTCAGGGGTGTTACCGCCATCTCTTACCACAGTGTTACAATAATATTACTTCGCCTTTTCTGGTATAAAAATGCTGACGTATCATAATAATAATTCTTTATTTCACAGATAACAAAGATCCATTTAGTCCAGGTTAGTAACAAAAGTGAACTTAAAAAATATGTTAGTAGCATCACTTTGAGTTAAAAAAATAATCAAAAGCATTATTATAAATTGGCAATTAATTTCATAACAATTGGATTATAATAAAATTGTACATATCTAATTAAAATTTCAATAAATGTACAATTAAGCATTTAAATATCTCTCTCTCTCTCTCTCTTCAACCTATTGCAGTCCACTGCTGGACGTAGGTCTCCCCCATTTTGCGCCATTATGTATTTAAATATCTAATCATGTCAAATTATAAAATTAAAATGTCAAAGGCTATTCATCAGCTATCATAATAAATGTTACAACTCAATGGGCCGGTTGCAAACAATATATAAAATGTTTGACAGTTAAATTATAGTTATACTATTTTAAGAGATGGCGGTTACCCCCCAGGTCCCGTTCTGGGACGCGCTCAGACTCGTTGTGTAAAATTATAAAGCTGTGAAACCCATCTGCGGCCAACAGCAGCTAGAAAAAACAAACTAACAACGATCTCTATTTAAGAGTCATCCCGGCGCACATCGACTATCAAATTAGATATCGTAAAGTTTCCGCGATGAAACAAAGCCATTTTTACGAATAATAAAAAGTTATTAAAAACGCATTTTGTTCAGTAACCTTATATAATCTACATAGTATTTTCACTGTCTGCTTTATCTCAACTCCGATTTTAGCTATAGGACTTACGCACTAAAACCTTCATTGTAAAAAAGGGTATAAGTTAAAATAATATTAAAGTATAATCTCCCTTGGCTGTATCTAAGAATACCTACTATTATCAAATATACGATATCAGCTATTTGCTGGTAATCTACCAGATGGTTTGTTACTAGCAAATATACCTATGGATGCTCCTATATTAAATACTGGCTACAGCCAAGTGAATCGATTTAATTCGGATTATTTTCATATGAATAAAAAAGAACAATGCCCCAGTTATGTACGACTCCTATTTGCTGTCGTATAAAAGACGCTGAAAACCCTTCTTACTCGAAAGTGCCTGTGTTATATGAATCTGCCTATAGAAAAACAGTTGTTTGTAGAATAAGGAGTAAATAATATCGGAGGGCGAGTCAGGCTTTTCCTCTGAGAGTACAGACAGACATACTCAAGTAAATGTTAATTTATGAAGCCCCATATTGCCTCATATTTGTACTGCATGGGAATCAAATCCAGAATAGGAACCAATACTTAACCACTGTACCAAAGAGGTCGTTAATATACACTACACAACTCCTTACTTTCAGCAAATGTGAAATGTCTTTTTTTTTTTCTATCTTTATAGGCAGACATTTGACGCCATCTCACCTGATGGTAAGTGAAGATGCGGCCGAGGATGGATCATGACTGCCTAGAAACAGCCTATTCACTCTTGCCGTCTTCAAGGCAATAGGTGAATAGTGATGTTTCACTAATTTTCGTTAAAACATTGAAAGTTTAAACGGTAATCCGGTACTGAGCCCGTCGCAAAGTTTCTCTTAATAAATTGTATAGAAAGGAGTAAAGGTTTAATAGGAAGCCGTTAATAACGTTGTATCCACGAAAGCGGCTTACAAAATCCTTCCATAATTAGTCAGGTTACGTGGTGAACTTTTCGCCTAGAGTCCACAATTTAAAACTTATCGGTTTAAATGATGTTTTATTTATTAGACCGGATTTTGAGTTTTTTTTCAGTCAGTTTCTAAGCCGCCTTACAGCCTCTGACGTGGTTTTGTGTAAAGTCCGCCATATGTGCAACCATAATGCAAACACAAACATTCGTAAAATTAGTAATCTAGTGTTTACATCAGTTATAGATAAATATCATCAAATAATGTGTGCGTGATTTGGGGGTCCTGGGTTCGATGTCCCTTTGCACGATTTTCCGGGTACTTACTATTATTGTTAGGATATTCGGCTAGTCGATTGATGAACAAAATCTAAGTCACAGAACCTCACTCGGCAAAACAATAGCCATTTCAACTGTCAATATATAGATACGTAGATCAGTTCTCGGCCAACCGACGAGTTTAATAGGACTGTTGTCAGATCCCAAACGCAAATAGAATGTTGAAATTGAATTCGGTGCAAAGACTGGTCAAGTTATACGCTTCACAGATTAAAAAAGGCTATGAAGCGAGATAAAACACGAGGATGTTGGATGTTCAAACCCGTCAATGTCGTTTCTAGGCATGGAAACCAATGATGTAAAAAAGTATGGATTCGTGATATGCTCATAAAACAATCGAAAAAAGTGTTCCGAATGCAGTGACAGCACACATACACATATTTCGAATTTCGAACACACTTACCTAATCAAAAGAGTACAAACTGTACTCTCTTCGGCGGTTCGTTTTTGAGGCACGGATGGCGTATCTACCTTTATATATACAGAATATCATTGATGGAAACAATATAAATAAATAAATACATTCTGGCTATAACCTATTTTTTTTCAATTATCAAGGCTCCTGGAAGAAACTTTATGTTGTTAATAAATTCTCTGAACCTTCAAGTTAATGGTTACCATTAAACTCAATGTCATTAAAAGTTTGAAAGAATAAAACGGCTGGGAATATGCGTTTGATTTATTTTTAATAGAAATGAGGTTCTGAGTTTTAGGCAGTATTATACAACGCCCGCCATTATTGCAAAATAATAAAGCATACTCTCAGATGTTAGTCATAAAAAGTTATGAGAGTCACTCACTTTGGTAGAATTTTGTTGAAAATACTCATCTATATCTGTATGT
This sequence comes from Leucinodes orbonalis, assembly GCA_019425675.1. NCBI lineage: Eukaryota > Metazoa > Arthropoda > Insecta > Lepidoptera > Crambidae > Leucinodes > Leucinodes orbonalis. Next base: position 17,437 of record PQWD01008914.1, on the reverse strand, counting down.
TTAAACGCTAACTAGCAGTAACTTTTGTAATTTTTTATTATTATTATTGTAATACATTACTACTTAGATATGGAAATGTTGAATTAGAATTAAAAAACAAACTCCAAGCTCCTTAGTGCTGGTCGAGACGGACCCCGAAGAAGTGGAACGCATTATTTGTAGTTTGCGAAACGATTGCTCTCCAGGATGGGATAAAATCTCTGCTGCAGTTGTGAAAGCCTCCCGAACTGTCCTAATACCACCTATCACCCACATGTGTAATCTGTCGATTGCCTCCGGTGTCTTCCCAAAGGTACTGAAGAGAGCCCTTGTTACCACAATATTTAAGAACGGTGACAGAGGTGAAGTGTCTAGTTATAGGCCGATTTCGGTCCTGCCAGTTTTGTCGAAGGTTTTGGAGAGAATACTAAATAATGCCCTCGTCAAGTTTGTCAATAAATATAATTTGATATCAAATAACCAGTTCGGGTTTAGATCTGGAATCTCGACTGAAGATGCTGTCGCTAGTATAACAGATGAGTTAGTAGATAAACTTGACCGTAAGGAAAAAATGTTTTGGTGTGTTCCTTGATCTTTCCAAAGCCTTCGATACGGTCTCAATACCTACCTTGATAAATAGACTGGAGCATCATGGTTTTAGCTACCTTCGGAATAGGGAACAATGCGTTAAGATTGGCCCATACCTGAGTGATATACATCCCATCAACTACGGCATTCCCCAGGGTAGTATATTGGGGCCCACCCTCTTTCAGCTATATGTCAACGATCTTTGCCAACTTCAAATATCTAATTGTAGTATATTTGCATACGCAGATGATACTGCACTTCTAGTATACGGTAATGACTGGAGAAGTGCTAGACAAAACACTCAAGAAGCTCTAAAAATTGTAATGAATTGGCTCTCAGCAAATCTCCTCACCTTGAATTTGGATAAGACGCAAATAGTTCCCTTCTACATTTCATCGGCATCCGCTCCATCGTCCAACGAATCGCATATTGTCATGCATACCTGTATTTCACCATCAACAACATGTGGCTGCCATCCTCTAAACATTACTAGCAGTGTCAGATACCTTGGTGTAATTATTGATTCCAAATTAAAATGGCATCCCCAAATTTCACTCAAGAACAGGGTGCGTAAACTTATTTATATTTTTAAAACAATAAGGCACTTGGTTGACAAAGATACGGTCAGAGTGATATATATTGCCTTATGCCAATCCATATTGTCTTACTGTATTCCGATTTGGGGAGGGGCTGGTAGTACTGTTATGCTTAACTTAGAACGAGCACAAAGAACTATTCTAAAGATAATGACTTTTAAACATATTCGGTACCCCACCAACTCACTATACCTAGAGTGCCAGGTCTTAACGGTTCGGCAACTATACATACTTAGAAGCGTATTGCGAAGACACGCCGCGCTCCCTCTAGACGTGAACATCCTCAGCCACCGTCGAGCCTCGACCCACGTATGTCCTACAATGAAATGTCGAACTGCTTTTGCAAAGCGTCAGTATGCGGCTCTGTCCTCCGTTCTATATAACAAGATACATAGACTTTCACATATATATACTCTAAATAGTTTTGAGGTCAAAAAGAAAACTACGTATAATCTAATTAGTATGGCATATTTGGATACCGAAAATCTCCTTAAATAATAGACAATGTTATGGCTCATACCAATCATAACTTCATAAACGCTAACATGACAAACATACATACGCATACATAAATACACACAAACACAAACACACGCACACACACACACCACACACACACACACAGTGATACGCACAAACGCACACTAACATAGACACACAACTTTTTATTTAATGTTCATTTTTGTCATAACGTGAATATCATCATATATCATCATCATCATCATCATCATCATTACAGCCTAATTATGTCCACTGCTGAACGAAGGCTTCCCCTAATGATTTCCACGCGGACCGATCCCTCATCATATATGGTTGCATTTAATACAACTTACATGTACAATCTTGTAAAAATATCGAGTAATCACTGATATGGGAAATACAGTTTTTACTAGTTTCCATGTCAGGGACTCACCCTTTGAATCAGCATTGTAATATAAACCCCGAACAATGTATTGCATACTGCTTGTAAAGATATCACTGTTGGTTATGAATAAATGATTTTATTATTATATTAAAATATACACAAAGAATAAATGCTGAGGCTTATTCCGGTTGTTCGCATTAGAATCTATTCGATTCGAAAACGTTGCAAACAAATAATAGTCAATCAAAGGCTATGAAAGGGTATACCTTATTTTACCTAAATTTAATGATGTTAAAATATAAATAATTTATAAATTTTTAAATATCCCTCTGGCCCAATGGACCGACGACTTGCGAAAGGTCGCTGGTGGAAGCTGGATGAAGCGGAGGAGCGGGATAACTGGCGCAAAATGAGGAGACCTAATTCTAGCAGTAGACTTTAATAGTTTAAAGATGATTGCATTTTTCACAATGACTTCGACTTTTGAAATTACAGCATAATGTCAGAAAGGTCTGCGCATGGTCGAGGCCCTCAGCAGCGCCAAGTGACCTTTCTCAAGCCAGCTGCAGACACGACTCTTGACAGAAAGGCATCCATTGTGGACGAGACTTCGGGTATTACCAGAACTCAAATGAAAGGTACTGAACATAAATTTCATTTCTTTTATATATTTTCTTCTTTCGTCACAAGTTTCTCATTTCAATAAGTTAACTTAAAGCATATACATACATCATAATTTTTCAAGTGAGATTGTTTAATAATTGGATTGTTATCATTTAAAAATTTGTTTTACTTGAATATAATATTTGTAACATCTACGCTTTTTGCCGATATTAAAAAAAAATGCATGAATACCTAAATATATCGAAAATTGAACTAAGTACCGAATTATGTAACAGTTGGGCAATGGTAAAAATAATCTATAACTCGGAGATACTCATATTTTGTCTAAGTATTTAATTCAATCACTGTCTATCATTTTGTCCTGAAGGATTCTAGACTCAATAATAAATTGTTTCAGGTGTTAAAATGAAATATCAATTTATTTTCTTTCATCTGGAATCTTGGCGGTTAAAAGGTTTACTATGTGAAATATTGGATGTCTTGCTAGGTGGTAGACTCGGAACTGAATCGTCTTGGTAGGTACCACCGCAGTGCCAGATATCGTACCGTGAAATAGAAGTGTCTTGCACTTCTGTGTTTCGGAATAAGGGCACTGTAGCTAGTAAAATTACCGGGTATTAGAGACCTAACATATTTCCAACCAACCAACTATTTGTCTCGGGTGTCAGGCGCAGTGCGGCATTGATGAAGAATAATAACTGTTTATCAGTTATTGGTCTCGATCTCAACAATGCCGCTCTGTCATGGTCAGGCATATCACTTACCATAATGTGAGCATCCTGACCGTCCCGTGCACTTGGTAACATATATATTTTTTATAATAATTGTATGCGATACAATGTTTTCCGGTGCAAAATACGTACTTAAGATTCCTGAAGTCCATTGTGATTATAAGAAGCGGAAAGGTCGACCTCCAAAAAGGCCCCAATTACCGGTAAAGGTGTGAGTTGTGACACTGTATGAAAGGCACATTTTCTAGACAAACAATTTGCAAACTTGTTGAACGGAATCGTTAAGTCCACGTAACCTTTGGTCTTTGTTTGCAGCTTAATATTGGGAATGTTCTTTTTTAAAAATAATTACGCATTTCAAATTACGAAAGATTAATACTATAGCGGAAAAACAATGTCATCATCCCTTTTGTATTCCCCAGGATCCTAAATTCAGCTCTATATAGGCATGTCATAACGACATTGTGTCACGACTATTTATTTAACCTTTTAATCGCCAGGATTCCAGGAACAACAGAACATCTATTACCTATTTTTGTTGGATATATACGTCTGCGTCGGTTATAGGGTTAAAACTAATAACTTATTTAATCATTGCTTGACTGGTCAAAACCCGCCCCAATAACATGCTTCTCGATTCAAGTCTTTTCAAGACTGCAAGTCCTCGCACGTGTAGCGTAGACAGCTGTACATCAACCTTTAACAGGCCCAAGGAAAATGAAATGTTATTGGCTTAGATAAATAATAAACGAACTAAAAACCACGAAAATAACGTCCATCTAAAATGTTCGAGCCGCACTACACATACGTATAGTTATTTTTATATTATAACATATAATGATTCGACCTGAAAGGGTATAAAATCAAAAGCACGAGCACACTACATTATGACATGTGAAATTTGAATGAAAATTCTGCCCAACCGATACGATGGGCAGACTTTTGGCGAGGACACTGAGTGCGATTTTATATTCGTTTATTGTTTATCTTAGGTTATTGGAGAGGTGTCTATATTTTAATAAGTATGTTACCTATATATTTGCTTAGCTAACAATTTCATAGAAGTCTTAACTAACATTTTTCTCATCAACGAGCAAGCAATGGAAAAGGAATGTGCTCTACTAACAGATGGAAAGAAGACTTGGCGATGCGGTATTTCGTCATTTCGCACCATGATGTGAATCGACCTATTCAAAAAAGGTCCTTCATGCCAAGGGCGGAAAGGCGATTATACCTTATCCAGCACGAAGTGGCAGCAAGGAGTAGAAGACCATTTTCTCATCAATGCCATTGTATCCGGTTCTTCTGGCAGAAGTATTTGCTTTATTAACTTTCTTTTGTTTTGTTGTGCGAAACGCTTCTATTAAAAAGTTATTAATAGAATGTTAATCGACATTTTGAAAGTAACAGAGGAATAAGCATACTAACCTAATCTGCTCACGGTGGGTTCAGAAAATTTCGAGGACTCATTTGGTGGAATGGTTGTGAAGTCTGCTATTACATCAGGGTTCAGGGTTTGATTTCTGGGAGCACAAATGTTTGTTTGCATGAACATGTTTGTTTGTATTTAATGTATAGTGTGTAGGTATGTATTATTACCAAAACGGTATTATTAATATTTTAATCTGATTGTTCAGTATTCAAAGTACAAGCTTCTTCTTTAAATATGGGGCTAGATAGTGTTATGTGAATCTCCGTGGATATTTATTAAGAAGCGAAGAGAGGGAACGTGGCGGGACTTGCCAGTAAGAAAGGACGGTGGACAGTGGCGTGCACAGAGATTATGAGCATGCAAAGTGAATGACACTTATCGCAAAAACAATAAATAATTTTCATTTTTTTCAAATTGTTGATGACAGCAGATCGCCTATGGTTCAAAATCTGTAGAAGAAAATGGGCGTATAAGTGGGAATCATTTAATATGTTGTCGATTTTCCGGGTTGTCTGGACGCACAGGGTATGCACTGCTTATTTGCATATATGGAGTGCACGCATTGGCGTAGCAGTGGCTACGGAGGTAGTTATTTGTATTAGTACGGCAATCGTACCAGTAACCTTTCGTATAAAAGCTGAAAGCATCAACTCGGTAGAACTTCAACAGGACAACAGCCCAAGTGCAAAACTTTTAAGCTCACTGTTCTGTGCCTAGAATTCCGCGAAGCTTTCCGACTCTTCGACAAGGACGGTGATGGCACCATCACCAAGGAGGAACTGGGTCGGGTGATGCGGAGTCTGGGCCAGTTCGCCAGGGTCGAGGAGCTGCACGACATGCTGCAAGAGGTCGACAGTGACGGTAAGTCTTAGATACCTTGCTGTTAGTCTAAATTACCTGCTGCCCTAGATCTAGTCCGAACTTTGACTAATAAAAATTAGTAATAACGACATTGCACGATACTTCCCGACGGTTTCGAAACCTTCCATACCTGTAAAGGCCGGATGTTGATCGGCTTCATTTCATAATTCGGTCTTTTTATGACATTGGCAAATACTTGTATAACTTTATTGGTAACCGACGCCTATTTGCACACGTTTTCCGGGTAGAAGACCACAATCCCGTTGTTTGTAAAATAAAGACTGAACAGTGTATCTGGTTATGTTTAACTGTATAGCCAGACTTTCTTTAGGTATATCTTTGAGAACTCAGCTATAGATGCCAATAGAGAAACTGGCTCAGGCAGCGACTTGGTATTGTTAAGACACTCACACCCACTACACTATTTCTCACACCAAATCTCAGAGATTGCAGGCACACCTATATGAATACCTCTCGTTGAGTTCTTTAAATACGGTCTCCCATGAGCGTAGCTAGTCTTGGGCTCACGGTGGGCAACAGTAAACATATCCCCTTCCCTACCTCCGTATTTTTTTTGTCTAAATATGTTAGAGCCAGGTCGAGGTAAGCGCCCCAGCTTGCCGTAGTGTGACTACGCCCATGCGGTCTCCCCTATACACATATTCTTACCATCATCATCATTACAACCTAAACCTTAACTGCTGAACGAAGGCCTCCCCTAATGATTTCCACACGGACCGATCCCTTGCAGTTGACATCCATCTGCCACCCGCCACCTTAACCAGTCCATCTGGTTGGGGGTCAGCCAACGCTCCATTATTATTACCATATCATCAACTGTTTACCAGCTTATAAAAGACATCCTGAATTTCTCACACAACATGCTAGATTGTGAATCCCCAGTCTAAAATCACAGAAATCATTGGATGGTAGTCTTGGTATGTAGGTGTCACCACAGCGCCACATTTCGTCCCGTAAAATTGTAGTGTTTTGCACTTCTGTGTTTCGGGATGAGGGCACTGTAGCTAGTAAATTACCGGTCATGAGAGACCTAACCTCGAGTGACGGGCGCTTAACAGTGTTGACGGAAAATACTTGTATCATTGAGAAATAATTAACAAGGTATTCTCTACAACTTTTCTCCAACAATGCTTCGGCCAAGGCAGGAACTAACCATTAGGTGAGCGTACTTAGCAAGTGTACATGGGCGACGGCGTCATTTACCATCAGATGAGCCGTCTGCTCGTTTGTCTTCTGTAACAAAAAAAATACTTGTATGGTTCAGTATTAATTAACTATGTAGGTATTCTCTACAACTTTTTTCCAACATTGCATCTGTCAAGGCAGAAACTTACCATTAGGTGAGCGTTCTGGAGGACTCATTCATTGTAAGCCTTCACAGAAACCCTTTCCAGGTTTAAGGCTGAGAGCCATCTGTGCTCGCCAATTGTCCGGTGAAGTTGTAAAGGCCATCTGCGGCCAACAGAAGTAGTCACTATCCCACCACCTTCCCATGGCCTGACTCAACCTTCCGGTTATACAGGCCTAAGCACGGGAGGTGCGCGCGGAACTATGCTTACGCTATCACCGCGCGCACTTCTTGACTCCCTACAAATTATTTAACTCTTTGTCCTAGTGTCCAGTCACTTCTCCCCCTTCTGGGGCGTGACAAACACACGTAAGCTTTCGGTCTCCGCCGTGCGGTCGTCCGTGTGCCCACCCAATCGGTGTAGCCGCTATCTAGCTACCTCTATTTTTCAGCCAAGGTCTTCGTTGTTTGTGTTCCAAAAGTACTCCACACTTAACCTCTTCTAGGAATCTTGTCTGCTTCTTCACCTCCTCTGACGTTCTTGTCTTTCGAGTCCGCCTCGAATCTTATACCACGCGCGCGCGAAAGACAGAAGTAGTCAGTTAAAAAAAAACCCTTCCCAGGCGACGGCAACGTGAGTTTCGAAGAGTTCGTCAGCATCCTGTCGAAGTCGATGTGCGCGGGCGGCGGGTCGAGTTCTGCGGAACAGGAGGAGCGCGAGTTGCGCGACGCTTTCCGTGTGTTCGACAACACAACCGCGGCTACATCTGCGCGTCGGACCTCCGTGCTGTGCTACAGTGCCTCGGCGAGGACCTGTCTGAGGAGGAGAGTAAGTAATATACAAATATCCACTGCTTTCACACAGCGCCATCTAGCCCCATGTTAAGCGTGAAGCCTGTATTATGGGTACTAAACAACAGATAAACATACTTATAAACATTTTTTTTGGAATACATACATCGTATACATATTAAACCCAGACCATTACAAACAGTCATGTTCATGCACACAAATGTTTGTGATGCCCGGGAATCGAACCCGGAACCCTTGGTGTAGTAGCCGACGTCTCAACCATTACACCAAACATGTAATGAGCATGAACATGTCTGTTTGTAATGGTCTGGATGTTTTCTATGTATAATATGTATGTATTTACAAAAAAAGGTATATATGTGTGTTTATCCGTTGTTTAGTACCATCACAGATTTCCCAATACAGGAGATGGGGCAAGCCGCGTTTAAAGTGCGACAACTGTAAGCTCAACGAGCATACACTGGCTACCAGTTTACGCTCTGTGAGACGAGTCAAGACGCATGAATATTAGAAGAAATTACCGTTTTTTTCCAAAATGCCATCCTGTGCAATTGTAACATGCCATCATCGCAATGAATCAGTAAATTTACCAAGAAATATAATAACTTTTCACAGGTAAGAACCGAAAAGAAATTGCGACACTGGGACTGCCTATAAACTTGGCGGCTTGTCCAGTCTAATGTATATTCTGATGTCTGTGGTACTCATAATACAGGCATCACGCACGGCTAGATGGCGCTGTGTGAATGTCAGTGGATATTTATTTATTTAAATAGTATTATACTTTACCTACTTGGCAATAAAATTGAAGGTAATGAAATATATTTTTTACCAGTGACTTTATTTTACAAGCCCTTTTTTTACTACCATCAGCTAAACGGATATTAATGTCTCTATTTCAGTTGAAGATATGATAAAAGAAGTGGACTCCGATGGTGATGGCAGAATCGATTTCCTAGGTATGTTATAAAGTGATTTCGTAATTTGCGTAAGTAGGTACAAACTTACTCAATTATATTTAATAAAGAATTCATCTCCCGGAGGACTATCGAACCTCATTTGCTTGGGGCATCCTGCTGATAAACAAGGTCATTGCTACCAGATCAGAATGGAGGTTTATTGTCTCAATACAACCATTCCTTGATGAATTATTTGTGATGCAGTGTTTAAAATCAAACTGCATAAAAAGTAAAGAATGAAAGGCTTACTCCGAGACATTAACGATTGGTAACTATAATTTAGACGAAACTTAAACTTTTCGGGAGGCCAGTTAACAATGGTGACTTGTTTGAAATGATATATTTTTCATTATATAGAGTTTGTAAGAGCCCTCGGAGAGCCAGAGGATGCGTGTGATGATGAAGATGAAGACGATCCAACCGAAGCCGAAATCCCACTACCAAGACCTGTTGCGGCTAATTAAGAAGCAATACCTAACTGCCTAACGTACTTATCAAACTAAATAACGAATAATAAAGCAATCATAGTTCTGTATCTTTTTGAACGTATCTGTTATATAAAAAAAATCGATGTTTTATGACATTTTCAAGTCTTAACCCTTTAACCGCCTGATGTATGTTTATAGCAAAAACAACTAATTTTAATTGTTTGGAATCCTGGCGGTGAAATAAATAAATAACTGTTGTTAGCCACTCTTTACGACTATTATCGTAGGACAGATTAATACCGACTGTTAAAATTGTGCGTGATTATAAAATAAAAAATCGGTAACCCTACCGCCGTTACGGATGTATGCGACACAAAGCGAGAGTTTTCTATTGTAACTGCAATGATGGCGGTCAAAAGGCTAAGTTTGTCTTGTAAGTAATACGCTTTGCTTGATGTATTATTCGGAAACCTCTGATAGGTTACAAACTTATATAAATAATAAACTAACTAGATGCATAATCATTATGAAATTTCAACCAAAAATGTCCGAGCCACTTGACTCACGTTGACTTATTTATGTTTATGATATAAAATTATTCATTAAAATTTTGACCCCATGGCGTCATATAAGGGTACAAAATAAAAGCACGACCATACTACTGCATCAGTGTTGCAACTTTATTTTATCAACCACCAAATAAGGCCGTATTAACCCACAGAAAACCACTAAACTTTGTCGGGCTCTCAAACCACCAGAATTCCACCAGAAATTACAGTGCGACACAGAATATTACTTATTCATGAGCGACAATCATCTGCGATACTTGTGAAATGTCGCGTGCTTAAGCATAGTGTTATAAGAGCTGCAAACTCGCTATAGTAAATCACTAGGTCTCCAAATGATCCACTACACGAATGCTATATGTGCCGCTGTATATAATGCTAGCCTGGCTTCTTCTTTTCTTTTTCCCATGCTTTCAACTTGAAAGCCAATTTGGTTGTTTAGTTACAATCTGTGAAAGAAAAAGATTTACATAATCAATGTAAGAAAAGGTGTTACTTAATTAAATAATATTCGCCTGCAAGGTCTTTCCTGTACACACTTAACATAAAGCTGAATTCGTATAAAATTTACGTACCTTTGAATTATGCAGGTGCTTTTTAGATAATCCATGATTCTTTAAATCTCCAAAATGATTTCTCAATAATGTACCCACATAATTTACACTTAGCTACTGGACCGGCAGTGCTTTCCACTACTTGCAACCAGTCCTTCAGTGCTGGTACACGTAACCAAAAATCACGAAACTTTTGGGTGTACTGTGGCTTAGGCATATATTAATTAAATACCTACTATGAAATCAGTTTTCATTCAAGTAAGATTAAGAAGTACGTATCCTCTATCATAACAATAGCAAACTGTACTGTACTGTTTGTTTAGTTTACTTTACTCACTGAACTGAACTGATCAACTGATCTGACTGAGTATATTTTTAAAATAAAATAACCAATAGGAGGTACGTTTCGTGAATCAAATCAAACTAAACTTAACCCATGACCGTACAAATAACGTTCATAATCGTTTATTCAAGAAGTTTGAGACAATAATCGGGGAATCCCTGACCCGACAGATTTGATTTGAGCAATGTGCTACATCCTAACTTAAACCATGTTTGAAGTTCCGGGCCTAAATGCTCATTTTCAACTATAACGTATACAGAGCATTTTATGAATCAACTAGCGGTTAAATTACGTGAATTACCACTAACTGGAACAATCTAATCCATACAAATCCACTAGCCTAAACAAAAAAATCTCGCTGTAAGGCATGCCTAAACCACCAGATCTAGTGGAAATCCACTAAGTTGGCAACACTGACTGCATATACTACTTTGCACTATGACATGTAGTAGTGTGTAACGAATATTCGCATTCGCATTCGCGAATATTTTGCGAATGTTTTTAAAGGAAATTATTATATAGATAGATGCATATGAATTAATAACACAATAGATAAGCAAGCTTTATATATTTTATTTAATCAAATGTGAATTGACTGTTCTATAATATGAAAAACTTAACCTTTTTATTTTTTAGAACCTTAATCAAAACAAAACTTTACGAATGAACTTTCTTTCTGTGACTAACTTCGTTCATTCAACCTGTATCGGTTCGGGCGCTCGGCTATGTTTGGTTTCAACATGGCCGGCACGAAATGTCAAAGCTGTCAAATAGTTGTCGCGCGCTTTATTTGAAATTTAACATTCGCATTCGCATTCGCGAATATTGAAGATTCACATTCACATTCGCATTCGCGGATGTTAAAAATTCAATATTTACATCACTAATATGTAGCGAGCGACATGATTTATGATGTTAACTCTGCCAATGATATTCTGTATATATAAAGGCAGATACGACATCCGTGCTACAAAAACGAACCACCGAAGAGAGTACAGGTTGTTTTTGTTTAGATAAATGTGTTCGAAATTCGAAATATGTGTATGTGTGCTGTAACTGCATTCGCAACACTTTTTTCGATTGTTTTGTGAGCATATCACGAATCTATACTTTTTACATCATTGAGTCTGCCCAACCGACGCTTTGGCTTTTGGCGCGGATACTATTTGAGTAGTATTTGCAACTAGTTAGGCTATTGTTTATATGGTTTCAAAACACGCGAGCATTTTTAACACGTATTTTGATAATGTCTATTTCGTCTTTAATTACTGTGATTGTTACTCGAGTTCTATTATACAATGAGTGAGATAATGGAATGTATAACTTATAATTATTGTCGTGTTGTGACGTGTTTAATACTAAGACTATTATCGATAGATAATTTAGCGATGTAGGTGCTTAATATTGGTAATGTAACGGCTAACATTTCATCCAGCTTTGAATTATTTCCTAGAAAGTGATAGATAAATTCCCACTATAATTTAAACCTTATTCAGCCACAATAGAGTTCGAATCCAATGAATTTTAAATACGTTTTGGCCGTTACAGGGCCTTGCAATCATATCTTTTAAGAACTTTTAGTATTCTTTGTAGATATCTTTTCAACGCTCCTAAATTAATTACATAGTTCTAATAGTTATTTAGGTAATTTAAATCGGCTTTTTTCTCGCCTTAGTACAAGATAATACGAGGGTGAACTGGGTCCTTAGAAAATTTTCTCATGTTAATGACGTTACACAGACTAATATTTATTCATTTGCCGCCAAATCGTAAAACAAATGACAAATAAAAAATATAATGACATACTATACTTGGAAGCGTTCCATTAGAAAAAACTTATTTTATTGTCAGTCTAGCCCTCGTATGTTGTTCGTTCTGTGCCTGTGTGATGAATTAGGTAGTTCTAAATTATTTACATTGTTTAAAATAATTTACGTATTGTTTGAGACTAGTGAATTTTACTAAAATTGACTATAAGTAGGTAACCTATTATAAGTAAGTACATACATACTTAATATCTGGTAACATGATTTAATGATAGTCGTTTCGTCACGATTGCAGTTGAATTTTACAGATATTTCCAATATATCCATACAATAAACCAACCTCTTGTCTCCCATCTTGTCAACCATCTATTCATATATGTTTATGTTATTTGCCCCCTGATCTGCCACTTCATGACCTCATCACTTTTTATCAAGGTTGTCAGCAGGTGATACTTAATGCCCCAACCATGGATAAGTTTCTGTGGCTTGGTGATTTTAATACTGCCAATATAACATGGGAAAAAGTTGAAGGTTTCAATGTTTTGAAACCTTGTAGTCCACTAGACCAAAAAGCTGTGTTACTGTTGGAAACACTGGATATATGTAATCTAGTGCAACTTAATACAATTCCTAATGGTAGGGGCCGATATTTAGATTTAGTTTTGGCTACTTTTCCAAGTGATTGTATTTCTGTTAAGGAGGCTACACCTCTGTGCCTTGTAGACTGTCACCACCTTGCTTATAGTGTCGAAATTTCTAATTTCTATATTGATAAGTCAATTAAGCATAACATCAGAACGGGATTTAATTTTAACAAATGTAATTATCATAAGATAAAGTCGAACTTACTGAAAATAGATTGGCATAGCTTATTGTCGTCTGGAGATGTCAATGAGTGCATTGATATATTCTATAATAAGTTACATGAAATGATCTCTTCGCATACACCATTACTGCGACACTACGATAGTAACTATCCAAAATGGTATAGCCAAGCACTGATTCGCTGCATCAAGGAGAAAAATAAGTTCCACACAAGCGGTATAAAAGGTTCTCTAATCCACGAGATTATAACACTTTTTCTCTTCTCCGGGAGCGAAGCAAATCCCTCATGACGGATTGCTATGATAAGTACTTGTCTTCAATTGAGGAATCTTTAAAGGATAATTCTAAACCATTCTGGCGTTTTGTTAATGGAAAAAAGAATAGAGTTACAATTCCAAATACAATGACTTATAATAACAGTACATCCTTTGATGGCCAAGGTATCTGTGAAATGTTTTCAGAATATTTCGGGTCAGTGTTTGATGAGCCTTCCACGGAAGAGTCAGTTGAATCCTTAAATCTTCCCGATGTCATTAATTTTACACTTCACAATTTCTCTATAGCTCAGCATGACATCGCACTTAAAATGCAGCATTTAGATGCAAGTAAGGGCGCTGGCCCCGATGGTATCCCACCAATATTTCTAAAATCTTGTTCAGAGGAACTATCTTTACCACTTAGTATATTATTTAATAAGTCGATTACAACTGGAGTCTTTCCTGCCCGTTGGAAGATGGCCAGTATTATTCCCATACACAAATCGGGGGATAGAACGTCATGCTCGAACTATCGCCCAATAAGTATCCTTTCGTGCATGGCGAAAGTATTTGAAATGATAGTGTATGATCCTCTTTATAACCACCTAAAAAATTACATATCAACGAGTCAACATGGTTTTGTTAAAAACAGATCCACTTTAACCAATCTTCTTGAATATAAAAATTATCTTTGCCAGGTGTTTGCATCAGGAGGTCAAGCTGATGCTATATATCTTGATTTTAGCAAGGCCTTTGACAAAGTCGATCACACCCTTTTAACCTACAAACTATCCTATTATGGGGTACACGGTAATTTATTACGCTGGGTAATATCCTACTTAAACAACCGCACTCAATTAGTTACTGTGAGGGGTTACACGTCTTCACCTATCCCTGTATCTTCCGGAGTTCCACAAGGATCACATTTGGGACCGCTTCTGTTTGTGGTCTTTATAAATGACCTAGTCAGTCGACTCTCTTGTCCTTCTCTTCTCTACGCAGATGACCTAAAGATTTATGCCGATGTTACAGATAACCAGACAATGCATGGCCCTTCAAAGTGATCTCAACACAGTCTCCGACTGGTGTATTTCAAATCGCATGAACCTCAACATAAACAAATGCAGTGTCATGTCGTTTACTAGGAGAAAAAATCGCCTCATTCATCAATACTGCATTCAGGGTAAAATTCTAGGCAGGAGTGTGAATGTTAAGGACTTAGGCATATATTTTGATGAGCACTTAACTTTTAGACCTCACTATGAATATATTTTAGGAAGAAGTCGGAAGCTCTTAGGTTTCATTATAAGAACAACTAAAGCATTTAAGAAACCATGCAGTATATTATACCTTTATTTGAGTCTGGTTAGGAGTATACTTGAGTACTGCTGTCCTATCTGGTCACCTTTCTACAATATTCATACTAATAATATCGAGAACATTCAAAAAAGGTGTTTAAAATATATCTCACGAAAATACGGTTTCGGACGTTCTATAAAAGATTATAATGAAAGACTATCTAAATTTAAACTTATTACTTTGGAAGCGCGCCGTAAGAGGTATGACCTCCTCTGTCTTCATAAAATTCTACACTCTGCTTTTGATACCCTCAATTACTATCTTTATTAAATTTAAACACCCAGTATAGATCGCGTCATCCCAGTACGTTTAGTTTAGATGTGTACAAAAACAATACTTCTTTTTTTAATCCCGTAGTGAGAATGTGTAGAACATATAATGATTTGGTCCGAAGTGGCGGAAATATACATATTGATTTATTTACGAATTGTTTTAGAGGTTACAAAATAAAGATAACGAATCTTTTTAGACCGGATTGTCCTCAACCCCGTATAACCCATATTACTACATAATTTTAAGTATTATTTTGATTAAGACTTTTTAACATGTGTGTAAATGTCAGATTATTATTTGGACCATGCTGTGTATGCTATTTATGGATTACCATCTAGTGCATTTATTTTGTTAATTACTTTGGAGCTAAAAGATTGTAATCTGTCTGCGTACCAAATTAAATAAATAAATAAATAAATAATAGATTTTTATCAAGAACCTATACATTTTAAGTAGGTATGCAAGGCTTGCTCTGTGTTAACCCTCTAACCGCCGAAGACAAAATTATCCCACGGCAACATTTGATTTTATATTGTTACCGGAATACTGGTGGTTAAAAGAATAACCTAAAAAAAGTTCTTCTACTTAAAAAAACTTATATTATAGTCAATTATTCAAATATTCCTTCATTTCTTTTACCAGTTCTATCAAATTTCGTAATTCAACAATAAACACTTTCTTTACAAAGGGCCTGGATACTTGTAATGGGAAGTGATAAAATTCCTTATTGCTTCAGCTGTGGTGCTGATTCTGCCATTAATTTTAACTAATTGGTATTTTTTTAAACTGTTTACATAAACAAATACAACTATGATTATGTACTCATTATACATTATATATATCATATTTTAGATATCAGTACCAACACGAACTTTGTGAAGGTTATCCAGCGCAGGCCTTGAAATAATTTTCAATCAACAATGAATCTTCCAATAATGATAAACATGCATGATTAGCATTCAATGATTTTTATCCTTACATTTGTATCGATGTCGTGAATTAATAAGACCAATAATACCTATACAAAAATAAAATAACTTTGAGAAATAAGAAAAATTTGTTTTATTTTATTATAATTTGACTATAATTTATCACATCACAGTAATGGTGTTTGGTTATTTTTGTAAGTACAACTCTTGCATTACTGACCTTGGTAGGTACCTCATCATCATCAGCACATTAAACGTCCCCACCGAGGGGCACGAGCCTACCCGTATAGAGTGATTACTAATTAGGCCTTAGTCGTCCACGCGGGCCCAGTGCGGTAAAACTGGATATACATATTAAAATGCATGTGCATTTTATTATGTATATCCAGTTTTATCACATTTGCGGACACTTTATCAGACACAATATATGTATTATTTACATTTTTTCATTGTAAGGACGTCTACATCCGTGTACTGTTTGCGAACGTTTTAGACAATGCGTAGGTATGCAAGATAACCGAAAGAGAAACCCGAACATGAACAAGATTACCTTTAACTGGTAATAAATCAGTGACAAAACAATCCGAAGAGATATTAGTCTTTAAATATTTTAAAAACTATTTTAGTGATAACGAAGCCCCAAGCTCATCAAATAAGGATCGAGAATTTAATCATTTAGTGATTTCAACAGTACCTACCTACCCTTACCTTTAAACATTTTGTTAAATACTAATTTAGTCAGATATATAAATTAGAATTATCATCAGTAAACAAATAAAAAAACTATTAATGTTGATAATTTTTATTAACATATCAAACTATTTACAACTTAATTCATATAATTTAATATACATGTTATAAATTCACATTAAAGACTCATCGGAGGTAAGCCTCAACAACGATTACGAAAGCACAAGTGTATAATTATAATATCAATTTAATGAAATATAGTTCTTATTGCCATACATATACACTGCACAATATAATTAAAATATTGTTTCAAACACAAGCTGTTCCCGTTAATATTAACAGCCGCGTTAACAGGGGTAGTGATTAAATCAAAACTCTTCAGTATATGAAATTATTTTAAAGTTATAATAAAAGGAAGACCAATTTCAAGCGTTTCAATTTTATTGTTTTACATACATAATTCCATACTTCAACATACTTATTCATTGAATATTAAGAATAATAAAACGTTTGATGGTTAATAATCAATTTCACAACATGTTGCTTACAGTGATACAAGATTTTTTACATGTTATGTGATGGAATTTTTGAATGCAGTCATACAAAATGAAGTGAAAGCTGAAATTGTATTCATTTATTAAAGGGAACTAAAACGCCGAATACCTTAGGTAATGCTAAATTAAACAAATT